>SSNR01000008.1:787800-996010 GCA_006937965.1 Callopanchax toddi | reverse complement strand
GACAGGGGACCCCAGTTCACCTCCCAGGTCTGGAAAGGATTCTGCTCCCTGTTGGGCGCCAAACCCCAACTGACGTCCGGCTACCACCCGCAGACTAACGGTCAGTGTGAACGCCTCAATCAAGAGGTTGAAAACATGCTTCGTTGTCTCTGTTCTGCTAATCCCACAACCTGGAGCCAGCACCTGGTCTGGATTGAATATGCTCACAACTCTCACATCTCCGCAGCCTCTGGCATCTCTCCTTTCGAAGCCTCCCTGGGCTTCCAGCCTTCCCTCCTTCCATCTACCTTCCCTGATTCTGCCCTGCCTTCTGTTCGTACTCACCTCAATAGGTGTCGTCGGGTTTGGGATCAGACCCGGGCCGCCCTTCAACGCACATCGGCCCAAAACAAGCGCATCGCTGACCGTCGACGCATTCCTGCTCCGGTCTACACTGTTGGTCAGAAGGTCTGGTTGTCCTCTAAGGACTTTCCCCTCAGGTCCGGTTCCCGGAAGCTTTCCCAACGCTTCCTTGGCCCCTTCCCCATCGAGGCGGTCCTGAGTCCTTCTGCGGTGCGTCTTGCCCTTCCGTCTCACCTCCGGGTCCATCCCACTTTCCACGTCTCTCGGATTAAACCTGTCCAGTCCTCTCCTATGGCCCCTCCGGCGGAGCCCCCTCCTCCTGCCCGAGTCATCGACGGCCATCCCGCCTACACGGTCCGCCGCATCCTCGCCTCTCGGCCCCGTGGTCGTGGTTTCCAGTTTCTGGTGGACTGGGAGGGCTACGGTCCCGAGGAACGGTCCTGGGTTCCTCGGTCCTTTATCCTGGACCCCACTCTCATTGCCGACTTCGAGCAGTCTGCTCCGTCGACCTCCGCTCGTCCGCCAGGTGGCGTCCGTTGAGGGGGGGGTACTGTCATGTCCTGGGTGCCTGCAGGCAGTCTGTGTTTTTCCCTCAGGGCGTGGCAGGCAGATTCTCTCCAGCTGCAGCTCCCAGCTGCAGCTCATCAGCGTCATCAGAGGAGGACCCTTCTTAAGGAGCAGATCCACAGAGGGACGACGCCAGTCTTTTCCACCTCACCAGTGGTAAACACAGGTCTGCTATCTAAAACCTTGTCTTTGACCTTTTGTAATCTTATATCCTTGTTCCTCCAGTCCATCTACCCGGCGCCGTCCACCTCAAGATCCTCCGGAGTCCTCCTCAATCTCATGTCCGCCTGGTCTGCCTGTCCCCCTGCCAGCCAGCTGCCTCCACTCCCTTCCTCACCACCGCTCCAACCATCCTCACCCAGGACAGACAAAACCTCCCCAAGACCCCATCTTCATCCTACTAGTAAGACCTCCACTCAAAACTCATCTCAGCACGTATTATCCTCATCTCCAGTTACTCACTCTCCTCTCTCCTCTCAGAGAAGTCTCCTGTACCAGGATCCCACGGATCCTCCCGGATCCGCCTCCACACCACCAAAACCGTACAATAAAAACATTATTTTACTTACCTCTTGTTTCCCTCAGACTGTTGTGTTGCTCCAGGATCCTCACAAAACCTCAGATTATGACACTTACATTCTGTCAAATCTGGACTAAAGATTTTCAGCTTTATACCAAATGTGATCAGTCAACTAGAAAAACAGGAGTAGAAATATCGTATTGAGCATGAAGAGACTCCTTCATTAGACACTAACAAGCTATTTATTTTGTTATTAAGTAGGAAAAACATCCCCTGCTTTGACTCTACATGTTTCTCACTAAGTCACATGTGTGTGTGTGTGTGCACTGTATCTATTCTGAGTGTGTGTCATGATGACAACATCCGCTCCCTCATAAGTAATTCTTGTCATTGCTGCTGTCCTAGTGTGACTGTAGGAGCTTAAGGCAACAGCTGTTCTCTGCTGCTCTGACTCTAGTAGCATCACATTTCTCTCCTCTCTCAGTTTGTTTCTCTTCGTTTTTGTTGTGTTAAACCCAAACCAAACAAAGGCACAGAGACTTTGCAAGAGAAATGATCAAATGTGTGTAAAAGGTTAGTGGTTTCAGTAGAAAAAATGTTTTCCAAAAGAGATTTATTGGCTCTTTTTGCTTTTTCTTCTTTCTTAGAAGCGAAAAAAATATATTTAAAGAAATGTTAAACTGAAATGTGCTTATGATCAGAAACAGTTGTTGTCTTTGTTTGCCTTTAGGCGAGCGTGTGCGAGTTCTGTAATCTGTGTGCGTGACTTGTGATGTTGAGGCTGCAGAGGCTTAAAACAAATAGAAAACATACAACTATTCAGGCTTATTGAACCTCCATCACACGGTGCCAAAATAAATAACTAAATAAAAACCTCCTAAACTTCAAGAGGGACTCTAATTTCACTTTCTAAGAAAAGTAAAAATATGTGGTTTTATATAGAGGCTCTGTGTTTAGTGGCTCTGTCGAAAAACAAAAATGTTATTACTGTGAATTTTACAGAAAAGTGCAGCAAAGACCATCTGAACCCCTAAGAAACATTTAACAAGCACTTGGCTCAGACTCATTTTCTCTCACATGTTTTCTATTCATTAACTAGCAGCTGCTCTCAACTGCAATTAAGTAATTATCTAAGAGACACACAGAGTGCTGCAGGTACAATATTCATTCTACAACCAACCATGAGTCACTTCAAACATTTACACAAACTTCTCAGAGGAGGCCTGCTGAAGGAAAATACACCTATTATACTACAGTAATTCATGTGTGTACTGCTACAATGTAAAAGACATTTCTACACAAAGGTGAGATTTCTAATCACTGAGTTTTTGGAGAGAAATATAAACATTGGGCTCTTACCAGCAGGGGCATGACCAGGTCAGCAAAGTAAACAAAAGCTGCTCCGAGTGTGAATCCCACAGCTACCGGAAGGAAAGCAAACGAACCGTACTTCCCAGAATCCTCTGCCATGTCGATTGCTGGCGCCAACAAGGACCAGTAGGAAGCAGCTAACATTACCTGAGACACATGAAATGAAGGAAAGTTAATGGTTAGGTGTCTAAGAAGGCGGCTTCTACGAGTCTGAATGTCAATGTTAAAGTCTAATTTGTTTTTAAAGCACTTTGCAAACAGCTAAGGCTGCTCTAGAGGGCTGAACGGCAAAAAAAGGAGCAAAAATACATCTCAACGCACAACAGGTGATGCCAGTAACGATGAGTAAACTAGTTCTATTAAAAAAAAAAACACACATAAACCTGAAGAACCTCAAGATAAGATGGAGCCAGACCAACCTTAAAATCAATCTAGAATTGAACAGGAAACCAATGGAACCAGCCCAGTACCAGTATGTATATATGGTGCCATTTTCATGTTCCTATTCCCTAAATGTTTGTCCGTTCGTCCATCCATCCATCTGCATAGGTAATGTCCACCCTACAGTGGAAGTTCATTTCAGCCACTTGTATCCAGGCCCTTGTACTCTGGGTCACGATTCAAACCTTGTGACCATAAGTAAAGGTTGGATCATATGGAGACGTAAACCCTGAACTTTCTTGCTTGGCTTAGTTCTTTCTTCACCACAGCAAACTGAAGCAATGCTTTCATTACTGTGGACAAATTCCCCAAAACATGAGTCCATCTCAGTCCATCCTGTCATCACTTGTGAACAAACCAACTCCACCGCTGGAGGCAGGAGACTCACTGCCAACCCAGATCATTCCACCTTCTTCTGGTTAAATCCATTCCCTTAGATGTGAAGGAGCTGACTCTCATACTGGCTGCTTCACATCTAGCTGTGAACAACCCCAGGACACAGTGAAGGTCATGGCTTGAATACTCCAACAGTGCTGTGAAAAGTCTCCTTTTCAGAGTGGTAAGTCCGAGCATCAGGTTTTGTGTTTCTGATTTATTTCTCATCAGGAGTGATAAAAACTATTTGCTCTGAACCACAGAACCTCAAACATCTCTTATCAAGTATCAATAGGTCTAAATGTTTACTGCACTAAATACTAAATACTAGGAAAATGGGGTCTTTAGAAGTTAACTGAGTGAATCAACAGCAAAGTAGACTCGTGAATTAACTGTCAAACACTCTGGAAAGTAGTGTGTACCTCTGAAAACAACATTTCCTTCCTATTTATACGTGTAAACTCAGACGCCTTCAACTGCTATTTTTATTACTGGCTTGATGTTTTGTCTATTTGGAGTCCTGCTGCTTTTCTACCTGCCTCAATGTAACAACAGGGAAAATACAAAAGTAGTGGTTCCTGTTAGAAAGCAATTTATTATTATTCCACAACATGATGTACCACAATTTACCATATCAGGCATTCATTTTATTCAATAGTTCATTTAGTTGGGCTCCCAGAATGAATTTATGAAAACTGAGAACAAGTTATGATATCTGGTTTTTGTCAGGCAGCATTCAGATTCTCACTAGGATTGTTGTGGGTCCATTTTCTTCCCTGTCTGTGTCTGAGGGTCCGAAACAGAATCTTTTAGATATTCATCAAAATATGCTTTCCCATGTAGCGTCAACAAATACGCTATATCCTCTGAACTTTGACCTTGGTGATCATCACTACAATAACTCATCTTTTTCCCAATAACTTGGATTAAAATGACTCCTTTATTATGTTGTAACCTGAATCAACATTCCTTCCAGGACCGGTCGTGTCAGAAGACCCAGAAGACTTTCTTTAGTTAATAATTAAACTTAAAGACTCTTTGATGTCTCCTTCTAAAGGACACCACCTTTAATCCACTGTCCAGAAATGTCTTAATATGATGAATGCATTTTCTTCCAGTATTAATGAATGTTGATCCTGCATCAGTATTATTTCATGTTTCTACTTTTGCTAAAAGGTTAAATCATATTAATAATCCATTCAGGGGTTACACTGGGATCTTTAAAGCCGAGAGCCATGTGACTTGGTAAGCTCGTATCCTATTGGTCCACGCGTCAAAAAGATTCCATGTTGGGCTTCCAACACGGAAGTCCTCTAGTTCTCGTTCTGCCAGCAACGAGACAAGAAGCGCACCGTTTCTCAGCTACACGGTACGCTCAGGTGCCGACTTTCGCTGCGGGTCTCAATCCCCGTTTAAAAGTCGATGAAATCTCCCCCGGACTGAAGCTAGACACTATCCGTCTGCTTTCGTTTCCACCTGCCATGGGGAAGAACCTGCTAGCCTCCTCTCCCAGCCAGATATGGAACTGCTGACCGACTCTCGGACTCTTCCGTGCCTTGGGGCGGCTTCACCTGCCACCTCGGGGAATCCGAGGGCTGTCCGGGCGACCCTACCCACAGACGACCCTCCTCGACCACGGCGAATTGATCCACGGAGCGATCTCAGCAGGTACACCCCGATCTGGTAAACTTAGGCTCTTGATAAGCAACCCTCCAGTTAGCTTATTCTCCAAACTCCCCTCATAACTAGTTTCGGTAATTCCCTAGATATATATATAGCACAGGCTCTCGTCATTAACTCTCAGCTTAATGCCATTAGAAGAAACTCCCTAAGATGCAAACTTCCTACCTCATATCTCTGTTTGTTCGTTCAGTCTGTCTGCTTAATAAAAGAAGTAAAGTCTAAGTCTGCTTCAGGTTTATATCTTTCAAGTAAAAGGTACGTAATTACTCACTTTGAATATTCCAGAACCTAAGAATTATGCCTGCACAACCATTAGATTAGCGAGGGCATCTTAGCATAGCTCAGAGTAAAACCTACAAAGCTAAACTAATAATCTTGCAGAAGTGTGTGCTATTATAACAATAAGAACAGGTTATAATACGCTACACCCACCTTTTTTTTTTTTTTAATTGGTGCGAATATGACACTTTATGCCATTTGAAGTTAAGTTTAGTGCTGCACACAAATGTTGTTGATGTGTTACAGCTGAGTTTTCTCCAAGTATTTTATGAGAGCTTTACAAGAAGCAGCTATCACAAAAGCTGAGCTGTCCTTCTTTTGTATGTCTGACTAATCTGTATACAATTAAAGAATGAGACTGTGAATTTTGAGCAGCCTCTGAAAACATGTATTTCTTCCATATCAGGTCAGAATTCAAAGAGAGGCCAGACTTTAATATCTGCTAGTTTAAAATTTTTTTTATATAATATTGTAAAACATTTCTTGATTCAGATATTTTTGATATTTTATGAAAATTTCAGCCTCATATCTTTACCGACGAGTTAAAATTCCTGATTGGACCTCAGAAATGTTCCAGATTTCACTTGATTAAAGCAACACTAAGTAACTTTCCTGCGTAGCCCCCTACTGGTTAAAAGTGGAATTTCAACTATCGTAAATCCTTCCCACAGCAGCAGGGAGAGGTCTCTCCCCCCGCAGCCTGCCATTGCTCACGCCGCTTTTCAGTTAATTATGTCGTCAAACAAGGTGTTATATTTTACATTTTTTGAATGTATGATTATTAGTGACATCATCTTGGAGACCTACCCGCTCCTCAAAACTGTTTAGTGTGGTATCTGACCAGTAAAGGGGTGCAGAGCAGTGGCAAAAATGAAAATGGTCAAGTTTCTAACTCAAAAATCAATTCGATCAATTTTAATGTTCTAGCTTAAAGTGTAAAAATATAGTTATTGTTGCTTTAAGTGAATAATTTGGCCTCATTCTCATGGACTTCTCTTTGACTGTCATTGTTTGTGTCCTACTAATGACTTCATATTACAGCATCATGGAGCAACATCTCACACAAGCTGACAAGCTCATACACAACACCTGGAGGACGTTTAGGAAATAAATCCTGCTTAAAACTTCCTGCTGTTTGACAGCTTACCATTTTGACCCACTTCCACCTGGAAACTAAATTCAAAGTCTAAACGTGTCACAAGACATTGGACTCTAACATATTAAGAAAGCTTTTTGATATCTTTTACAGTTTTTGTAAAATTACAGTTGAACTTTGATCAAAATAACAGATTTGACAAGAAAATGTTCTGAGAGTTATAATGTAAAAGGTAGGAGTTTTTGTGGGTACTCTGCACCTTTTCAGGGGAGTTTTGAGCAAATCGCAAGTCCTACAGAAATGAGAATCACAAAAGCTTAAAGTTGACAACTGTCACAGACCCTTTCTGCTCCCAACAAGATGAGAAAATCCAGTTCTCTGATTGGCTGAGGCTGTCTCCAAGTTCCTGCAGTCTTTTTCTGTGTAAAATGAGGCTTCAAATGGCAGACCCCGCCAAGGTTTCTTCAGGAACTTTCTAGTTTTACATCTTATTTTACTACAGCAGAAAAAGTTCCTGTCACAACACGATTAGAACTTTGTAGTTAGAAAGAAACTCAGTTTTCCTGAACACTTTTTGAAAATCTGTGTTTTGTGCTAGAAACCTAATAAATCAGAGTCTAATGTTGCTATGGGTTCATTTCTCTTTGCCAGGTTTGCCAAAGATTTCTTAAAATTAAAACTTTTTAAACAACTTCAAGAAGAAAAAGACACACTGTAGTTTAATTGACTAACTGTCCATTTCCACTGTGTGTTTGGTGTTGATATTATTTCATAAAAAGGAAAAAAACACTATGTAGGAGCCTTATTTTAAAATGACATTTAATTGTTTTGTTTTTTAACACAACTTTAACAAAACGTGTGGTTTTTTTTTGTAACTGTGGTGACACATTAGCACTACTGGGGATCGAGCTGAGAAGTGCCACTAGTCATTTCCCTTTATGGAAGTGTTTATCGCTGCATTTAATAGCACTGCATTGTTTACATCATTATAGACTGGATTACTTTGATGATGGTCATTATTACACTTGCATGATTGTTGTGATGTTTGTGTACAGCTCTGTTGAAGACTGCTAATAAAGCTTTGCATTTAGATTTCTTTGTGTTGTTGCTTTCAGAACACTTAAAACATGTCATATAAAGAACTAATTTTAAAAACTTTCAGTCAATGTTACGTCTTTAGGAGGTAATTCTTAAAAAAAGGACATGTTTTACTCTCCATATTATTAAAAACGTCTGTCTCTAGAGGAAAAAAGGTTTCCCTGGTAAAAGTAAAATATTTTTGTGGTAATAATTTGACAATCTATAAACAGAAAACTTGTTCTAGCGTTAGTGCAATTTTCATTTCTCCAAACTGATGCTGTTCAAAGAGCTAACTACAACAACTACATTTGAATATTGATAACTTTTTCACAGAAACCCACTTCAAAAAATCAGGGTGCTCATTTATAAAACTTTCTTACGCACAAAATGGACCTGAAAGTTGCGTAGGTCACTTTTTACTCAAATTTTGGGATTTATAAAAGAAAACGTAACAAAAAAATGTGGCAACTCTAAGCAAATGTTGAACCTTGCGTAAGCACATGTTGGAGACGTGAAACCTGTCAGAGCAGCTGGTGAGATGAAAAATGTTGAATTTATGACACAATTAAAGACTTGTAGACCCTCACACACACACAGAACCAACAATCCGTCTCTAAAAAGAATAAAAATTCAAATCTGAATGAAAATATGTTGCATTTTAGAATAATATCCCATTATGTTCATCCAGTCGTCTTCAGATTATAGAACAGCTGCACTTATTGGTGCATTAATTGTGATTTCTGAGACTTAGGAATCCTGCAGGGACACTTAATGCGCTGGAATGCGCTGCAGCTCAGCCAGTATAGTCAGACTCCGGATGGATGGGAGAGAGTTTTTAGAGATTTCTAGATAATGACTGGACAATCGATCAGCTGATAGATTCATTAGAGCATCCTGTGGATCAACTGGGTCCAGTATTAGATCAACAGAACCATCGGAACCAGTAAAACCCGGTGTCTGTTCTCAGGTTCTCTTCAACCAGCGATTTATCCAACAGGTTGACTGTTTGATAGGACGAACAACATGACGTGTCTTCCCCTGTGGATTAAATTAAATGTTGTCATTAAACGTTTCTCTTAGATCCTGATTGATCTCTCTGTCAGTCTGACAGTAGACGCGCTGCAGCGAGACGTCTCTCGGAGCACTTCCGTGTCTCGTGATCCGTCAACATTTCACCACCAAATAAAACATTTTTCCGTCCATCCACCACAAGCACCTCGAGTTTCAGCCTCTGTAAAATCACGTTTTCTAAACCTCTCCGTTGTCATGATTTACTGTTAAAAGCCAGAAACCCACCGGCTTATGTATATGCAATTATTCATGAGGTACTTTTTATTGACCGTATATGGCAGAATGTGGGTGTGTAGGAGGAGGGTTCTGACCCAAAAACAGCTGAGCACAGTTCTAGGTATGAGAGCGATTTATAAAGCAGAACTACGTGGATCTGTGCGTCCGCAGGGTTTTATAAATCGGAAATGGAATTTGCGTAACTGAAAATATTTGCTGAGCTTAAGCAAGTTTTAGTAAGGATTCTACGCAAAGTTTTATAAAAGAGCACCCCGAACTTTAGCTTTAATGCTCTCTCTAAGCACTAAGTTAGCTTAGACCGCAGTAGTTCTGAAAATTTGCTAAAATGTCAAAATGTCAAAATTTTCCACTTTGATTTGCTTTAGTTCAGGAATGTGGTCAAACACAATAAGTTTCAATTATATACTAATAAATCACAAAAATCACGTAGCACACAGTCAAAATAAGCTAAAATCACAGGAAAAACATGACAAAACTACTTTGAACAGAGGCCTCAGGTTTCATCTCTCTAACACCAAAAGTTTCACCAAAACTCACATCTCGAGACCAAAACAGTGCACAAGCTGGTGCTGTTGGAGTATGGATAATCAGAGATAACAACACAAACAGGGAACTGAACAGAGGATAGGGCCACCCTTCACTGGTCTCATTAGTGACCTCCATGTCCCTATCAGTGTGTTTCTGACTACAACATATAAAACTTCCAGCTCATGTTTTAGAACAGAAGACTCTTGGATGAGATTAAACGTCTTCAAGAAACAAGAGAAGTCTAGTTGACTTTGCTTAAATCACTGAAGGTGATCATGTCCTGGATGACTGAGAATCTGCACCAACGCACAAAAAAAAACAACTCATTTTCTTCTCCACCTCAGCCCTCTTCACGTTCTCTTCCCCTCCCCTACTGCTGCTGTTCTTCCTGGAGAACATGTGAACTGAGATCGTTAATATGAGAGGAGCAGTGATGTGTGTTTACATGATTCCTGGATTTATTACTTTCATCATATTAATATAAATACAAATGAGCTTATCAACGAGTCATGTTTCCTTAATAGAAGTTCATAGAAGTATGTTTTGGATAATTGATGTTGCATCCATATAACAGAACAAGGCCAAAGAGTGATTGGTATTTATTTAGAAATAATTAATATGCCAATACATTTTTTTTGCTCTGACTTTTATCGGTAGAGCTCTCATATTTGCTCAGTGAAGAATAAACAGCAGCCTGCAGCTAATTTAACTTCACAATAAAACACTAATTTCCACTTTAACATTCAGTAGTCATACAAAAAAAAGTTTCTGACCTAAGACTCTATTTAGGCTTAATATTCAAATGTATTTTAAATAAATTACAGGCAATCAGTTCCCAACATTACCTGCTGTTTACACCTAAACGTTCATCATTTCCACCTTAACTTTAAAGACTGTAGAAAACTGTGTAAAAAATGCCTTAGGCGGAAAAATCTTTAAAGACTTTTAATGTGGGTAAGAGTGATACATTTAGCTCAAACAGTAATTATTTTAACACACAGCTGCTCCAAACAACCACGAGCAGAAAAATATTTAAAAATCTAAAATTAATACCTACATAGGTATTAATATGACACCAGTTAACCTCTCAGAAAACTCTCATATCAAGTGGAGTAACCTTAGATGACAGAGGGCAAAACGGACTCAACCAATTTTCATCTCCACCTTTCTGCTGTTTTATAACCAATTTTCTTTTCTTTTTATTATCACAAAAAGTTCTGTCTGATTTACAACCACAGACCGATTCACCGTCTGTACTTTTACTTCATAAACTTGAAAATAACAGTCACTCGAGGAACCTGGAGCACGTCTCTAACAATGATTAGCACTAATTAGCATCCCCTCCAAAGTTTTTCTCCCTGGCCAAACATCTGGGGCTTCTGTACATGAATTAAATATTATTTTCTGTTCTGTGGGGTACCCCAAGGCTGTGTTCTGGGTCCACTCCTGTTTTTATTATATATCCATCCTCTTGCACAGATCATTAGTAGATGTCACAATGTCTCCTACCACCTTTATGCAGATGACATTCAGCTGTACTGCTCCTTCAAGGACTCAGAGTTCTACAAACTGTCTGAACTACTGGAGTGTCTGTCAGCAACTAACTGGTTAGAAAATCACTTCCTTCAGTTAAACCCTGAAAAGACTGAATGTCTGATTGTTGCCCCTGATAGGACGGTCCCTCTGATCAGTCAACAGATTGGACATTTAAGTTCTGCTGTAAAGTCAAACCTGAGGAATCTGGGTGTTATTTTCGACCAATCAATGTCTCTTGAAGGTCACTCAAAACAGCTGGTCAGAAACTGTTTTTATCATCTGAGAAATATTTCCAAACTGAGAAAGTTGGTGTTAAAACCTGAACAGGAAATGGTTCTTCATGCTTTGATCTCCTCCCGTCTAGATGACTGTAACACACTTTTCACATGTTTGAACCAAAAAGCCCTTTATGGCCTTCAGCTGGTCCAGAACTCTGCAGCGAGGCTCCTCACTGGAGCAAACAGAAAAGATCACATCACTCCTATTCTGAAGTCTCTGCACTGGTTACCTGTTAAATGTAGAGTTCATTTTAAAATCCTGACTCTAACTTTCAGGGCCCTACATGGTCAAACTCCTCTTTATGTTACTGAACTGATAAAGCCGTACGCTCCAACCCGAGCTCTCAGGTCCACAGACCAGAATCTCCTAACAGTTCCAAGGACCAGATTTAAAAGTCGAGGTGATCGCTCCTTCCAGTCTGTTGCACCGCGACTTTGGAATGACCTTCCTTTAGTTTGACGCTGTATAGACAGTCTGGACTCCTTTAAAAAGCAGCGGAAGACCCAATTATTTAAAACTGCTTTTAACTAAATCTTTTATGTTCTCTTGTTGGTGTTTAATCATTTTGATTTGTAATGATATTTTGTTTGTTTTATTGATTTTATTTGTTGTTTTTGATCATGTTTGGTTCTGTTTTGTGAAGCACTTTGTGATTTGTTTTTTCTGTGAAAGGTCCTATAGAAATAAACTTTACTTACTTACTTACTTACTATTTTGTGAAGTTTGAAATCTCATATACATGAATAGATAATCCATCTGAACATTAATTTTGTATGAGAAGTGTCTTTTTTTTCTATTTATCTGGACGGTGTGACATTTTGCAGGTGAAGTTATTTTTCCACCTTCAATTTAACATAAACCCACATTTGTATTCTGCATCACATTCATGAAAAATAGAGCAAAAACATGACTTATGTCTATGGCATTTAGTAGTACTCGGTATCGGCAAAAACGGTACTCGCATAATTTTTAGCATAGGAGTTTGTTTTTGCCAGTTAAGTACACGTTTCAGAAGATCAAGGGTAAAAATGTGCTCTACCAAGACCTGTCAGTTAAAGGGTTAAGAAGATTTATTTTAACAACAAATTTAAATATTATTTTTCCTTGAAATGATCACGTACTTACTAACAAAACCAAGAGCATTTCTATACAGGCAGACGTCCAGGCAGTCCTTTCATTTAACCTGGTGAGCTGACTGCTGCTGTTATTGGACTCCCTCTGAGTTGATTTCTAAGGTTTCCTGATAAAATAGGTTTGTGACTCAGCTGGAGTGGGAACAGACTGGACTACAGCAGGAGAACAATCTCAATGAGCTTCACTTAAACGCCGCTTACATTTCTGAGGTAAAAATCACTGAATTCAGCTGCTTCAATAAACCGGAAACACTGCTGCAATAAATGGAGTACATGTGAAGTGGAATCACAGAAAAATAGAGAATAAAATCATTGTTTTAACACCACAATCGGTGTTGATTTGTACCAATCAGGAAGCAGAAATCCGTCAGACATTGCACACACCTGTAGATTGTATAGTTGTTTTGTAATCAGCTCCACACAGCGGTGAGTGGAAGCAAACTGTGTGACTAGATTTTACTATTTTAAATTACTTCTCTAAATTGTACACACTTACTTTTTTTTTTTTAACTTGTAAAATCCCCAACATTTATTACAGTGCTGTGCAGATTTTGTTTGTTTTTGCTGACTCGTCACACTTGAATGTTTCGGATCAGCAAACACATTTCAGTAATAAACAAACATAATCTGAGTAAATACAAAATCCAGTTTACAAACGATGATTTAAAGGATTTAAAGGACAAAATCGACCTGGTATTAAGTACTTACTCAGGTCATGTTGGTCCGACACTGACACTTCTTTGCTGATTTGAAACGAGAAACAACTGAAGTCATGCATAAGGGGGCAAATACCTTTTTCTGCAGCACTGTAAATCTGCCACATATATTTTTGAAACACTGATTATTTTTTAAATGTCAACCTAATTATCAACGGGATATTTCTCATAATGTGCACGCCTGCGATGCCTCACTAAGACAATAATAAATCTTTTTAAAACAGGCCGTGAGACAGACAGCTTAGCTAAATCAATGCTCTCGCCATTAGCGCCACTTTTCCAAACGCCGCGGGGTGCCTGCGGTCCTCCAACACATGAGAGCAATCATCTGGATGCAGTATAATCAATGTCGCAATCAGCGCCTACCCTGCTGAGTAGGAGGATCCATGCCCGCAACGGGAGTCAGTTTCAGAAAATAGCACGAAGTCGATGGAAGCTTTTAGACGTTTTACATAACATGCTAAGTGTGGCAGGTGGCCTTTGTTATCAAGAAATCTATTTCACGATACACCCGGTGTGATTTTTTAAATTAATTATTAACTCACTAAGATGTTGGCAACATCTCTCCATCCCAAACTGTCTGCTTAAAGAAGTCAACTCTAGTCCCAGCCTTAAATCACTCGGCTGAAATAGGAAGGATTTATTATTGTCCAGTAGCTCTAACCCCATTTGTTATGAAAAAGCCTGGAGTGACTGGTTATGGCCCACATCCAGGCTCAGGTGGCATCACTTTGGACCCACAACAGTACGTATAAAGAAAGAACCGGTCCATATCAACTGTCATCCACCCTGCTTTTACTCACCTGGAGACCCAGATCAATACATTACAATGTAAAAATATTGGGACATCCCACCAAATCTGTCTGAGCAATAACACAATGAGTGAGTTGCCTGTCCTGAATTAAAGCAGAACCTGAGAGCTGGGTATAGCCATCAGAGCAGGAGGACCTCATCTCTGATTTTTGCAGATGATGTGGTCCTCTAAGCTTCACCAAAACACGAACTTCAGCTTTTGCTGGGGAGGTTTGCAGTTGAGTGAGAAGCAGCTACAGAGTAGAACCACTGCTCTTCCATATCAAGAAACAACAGCTGAAGTGGTTTGAGCATATGAGCAGGAAGGATAGTCGGGAGTATCTCCAGGCCGGTCTGGGGAGAAGACACTCTGCAGGGCTGCTGCCCCCATGACCCAGACCAGATAAGTGGAAGAAGTACTGTGATGAGTACTGAGAGTCTAACCAGAATGATTCAGAATGTCTCCTTTTCCACCATTGATCTCAACACACTACAACGTGGTGTACGTTCTGCTGAAAAGGTGATCGGATGCAGCCTTCCATCACTCAATGACCTGTACGTCTCCAGGTCTCTGAGGCGTGCAGGTTGTATCATAGCCGACCCCTCCCATCCAGGTCATGGACTGTTTGAACTACTCCCTTCAGGCAGGAGGTTTAGGTCCATTCGGACTCGAACCACTCGCCACAAAGACAGCTTCTTCCCCTCTGCTGTTGGAATTTTGAACAACTAGCTTAAGCAGCTCTGCAATGGTTATTTAACCTCATGTTTCCTCTTATTATTTGCTATTTGTTATTTCTGATTTTTCTTTTGATGTCACTGAACCTTATTATTATGTTTGTATATATGCACCAATTCACCGAGGCAAATTCCGGGTAATGTGAAAACTTCACGTACTTGGCAATAAAAACTATTCTGATTCTGAAAAACAATTCTGAACACTGGTTCTCCACAAGGATGTGTCCTGAGCCCCTCCTGTTCACACTACTAATCCACCAAAATATACTAGCAATCATTTTGTGAAGTTTAAAGATGACAATGCTGTAGAGAATCCCCAACAATAAGTCTATGTAGAGGTAGCTTAGGTGTCCGTGTTAACACCTGTCCTCTAATCAGAACAATCACTTGTTGAGTCCCAGATAAACAGATTTACTGACTTTAGGTCCAGATGTGTATTTCAGATTTTACAGCTGCTGTAAATAAATCATTAAGGGCTCAAATGAGCAGATCAACATTGAACACATAAAGCTAGTGAAGGGTTTCTTTAGCTCTAGTCAGACTGACTGTGACTCATGTCTACAACACATGTATGATCTTCCTTCAGGACCCAGAGCTGCAGGATCCTGCTGCTGAGTTATGACTTCATCTACCACATAAAGCCTGGGGAGCGATTCTTTCATTTGTTGATGGGTTGTTTTGTTTTGTTTTCGAAGGAGTGCTTAGTGGCTCTTATAATCACAGCCTTCATGTAGCAAACAGCTCTCTACTCTACCTTACTGTATGGATACTTTCATTTCTGGAGCGAACAACACTCATATTGCCCATCCGCCCATCATATATCTCATATAATCCGTCACTTTCCTGGGTTCCTACATCTACCTCTCCATTATCACTCAGCCATCTTACTGCAGGAATAGTTCTCGATAGAAATACGTTTCTATTTCTAGAACCTTCTGGTAGGACAATGTCTACAGTGGTCTTCTTTCAGCTGGTTTCCAGATAATGAAAAGGTCAAACTATAATTCGTTCATTCTGTGATTCATCCAGTGGTTCATTCAAGGCTGATTTCACAGAGAGGCAGAAACCTTTTATAGAGTACTTTAATGAATATCACACACTAAAGCTCAATGCTAAATTCATGCCAACCATGACTGAATACAAATACTACAGCAAAGACCAATGCTATGCTCTGTATTTCATTCTCAGTTTAAATAACCTGAAGCACTTTCCAGACTAAACAGTGACGTTTGGTGACTTTACCCGTTTAGAAACCTGAAAGAACTGGATCTACAGCACAATCAGCTTTTACTGGTCTGAGAGAAATTAATCTAAAAAGCTGGGAATAAGAATACAGTGACCAAACAGACCTACTAAAACTTTGTGACCATCATTATTAAAAATGTCTCTCAATTTAGTGTTCAAACTATAAGGAAATGCAATAAAAATTATTTGTTTTGTACATGCAGATATTCAAAAGTTATTCTTATTCACCAGATCATGACCAGTAACAGGACAAACCAGTAAATGAAGAAATAAAAAGAGCCAGTATAACAAGTTCTTCATTATAAACTGTAGCTCCAATGTCTACACTGAGAAGGAGGAGGACTGTTCTGTTTTAGTCCTCTCACCCTTTGTCCAACCCTAAAACTGAATGGATTCCATGTCAGGCATTATGAGCCGAACCTACAGCACAGAACACTGCATGGCTCACGTTGGTCCCCAAGGTTTGAAGAAGCTGAGGTTCTTCTGTTTTTGCTGACTTATCATAGAAAAACTATTTCAGATTCGTAAGTAAACCTAAAATACAGTTTTTAAATGATGATTGTGATGTTTAAGGTTTTCATTAATAAATAAAAATCATAATTTGACAACTATATTTTGTAATTACTCCGGTTATATTTGTCGGATTCTGACATTTGTTTTCCGATCTGAAACATTTAATTGTGTCGAGTCAGCAAAAACAGAAGAAATCTGTAAATGGTGGAAATAGCTGATCACAGCTCTGTATTAAAAGATGGAAAACTGGAAAAGTAAACAGATTTGAATAAACTCTGTTGACTGTATTAGCACTTAACAACGTTTAGAAAACATCTGTTTAACAAGTAAAGTGACTTTTGCTCAAACAAGTTCCCTTTTTGAACAGCGGCAGTCCAAAAACTCACATCAATCAGTCTGTGTTATATTTTAAATTCAGCACCTGAAGAAAACATCAGCCTCTACCAATTCCATGCAAGATTTTCAAACATCACTAAGTCTGAACTGAACTCAAAAGCTTCACATATTTGAGTTTTCTTTCACAAAAACAATATTAAATTAAGTTAGAATCCCAGAAATCCAAAACAACAGACACTTAAACATCCACAGACTGGAGGAAGCTCCTTCCTGCTTATTGAGGTTAGATCAAATGAAGAATTTCACTTAAAAATTTAAGATGAGGAGGAAGTATTGTTCACTCTGCATGCAGAGCAGCCCGCCACACGTCCTCATTTGTGAGAAAGCTTGACTTTGCATCCTGCCGCACTGTGAAGCCAATCATCAAGGCCTGCACTGTTTTTCCACAGATCACTGCAGAAAAATACCCCAGTTTAGAGAGAAAGAGGAACTGTTCAAGAGCACACAATTAAGTTAGGACTCTAAGAGCAGAAATGGCAGCAGAAGAAGAGTTGTACGCCGTAAAAACTGTCCATTCTTCAAACACAAAGTATCTGCACTTTTTTACTAGATTACTGCAGCCTTAAAGCAACTCTATTTCTAAAACATTACAGTAGTTTACGTAAAAAACATTTTACAAATGTTTACACTCTATATATTTCACGTTGCTCGATTAATTTGGCTGAAATATCTGATTATTCGCCAACTTCTGGTCACGTCACTTCAGTCTTTAAACAATTCCTGCATCTCTAAAACATCAAAGCAGTTCACGTAAAACATTTTATTACGCCACCATCGATTTCACATCTAATTCACAGTTAATTTGGAAGAATTTCCTCGAGGAAGAGTTCAGATGCTGCTGCAGTCAATAACTACAAATCAGTTCAAAACGATGTGATCAGAGACTGTTGGTGATGTAAAGGATGAAAGTAAAAAACACAGTAATCCACGTTTACTGTTTACAAGCGACCAAGGAGTTTTCAGTTGTGAAAAAGTTCTATAAATGAATCAGGAGTGAATGCTCCTCATTTACATCACGAACTGTAACTAGTTTATAAAATACACCTAACTTGAACCCACATAAGACACTTCTGATTTAGGCAGTGTAGGAAACAATGTAGCAGCAGCTTTAGTTTCCAAAAAGTTTCACAAATTCTCCTTTAAAAGTTTCAGAGTCCAGTGGCCTTTTAGACACTGCGAGTTTTAACAAAAGAATCATAGTGCAGAGCATTTCCAGGGCTCCATTAGGGAAGGACAGGGCTTCTTTTTTGAGACGATGAAAATGAACATGAGCCGTCTGAACAAATGGAGCTGGATGAGAAGAACAGATCAAACATTTCAGCTGCCTCTAGAAGCTACATTACGCTGCTGCTGTTGCACAGAAAGCAAAGCGTGATTTGATCTTTGAATACTAATCGTGTTCAGTCGGAATCAGCCATCCTCTGTGAAATGTCTCACATTAAGGGAGGAATTCATTCTCCAATAACTAATTGGTCAATAACGATTTTACATGGACATATGCATGTTGTCTTGGAATAACCCGTCTGTGCATCTTTATCTAACCACATAATTGAATTTTACCGCAAATATTCCCAAAGATAGCCTTTTGTGTTTCTGCAGGGAAACACAGTCTCTCCCAGTGATCGATTATAGTATTAAAGAGTTCGTTTAATAGGAAAAAATGTTGCTTTTTTTACTTCAGGGATTTGTAAGAGTCATGACGCAACACAAGTATAGTTTGAAATCCCACAGCTAAAACCCCACCACCACACTGCACCATGTGAGAGCTAGCGATTAGCGTGGGAAAAACCTGTGTAAATGATCTTGCATGGTCTTTGCATCACTGAATTTGTTTTTTGTGCATTTTCTTCACCCAATCGGTTGAGATTTAGTGACAAAATAACATCCACAACAACACCAGTTGTTGTTTTTTTGCATAGAAAAGAGATATTTTCCTAATTTCAACATTATGACACCACAAGTTTTTATGCTCTAGCTGGCAAAACTTAGTTTTAACGCAGTACCTAAAAACTGAAGCAACTTTATTCAAATGAAAGTGGTTCGACTAAAAGAGGACTGACCTTCAAACAAGCACAATAATTTATGAGAAATTATTTTAGAACTTTTGAAGACCAATGCATGAATCAAGGAAAATAGCTAATTTCATAAATGTTTAGTAATAGTTTATTTTTTGTTCAAATTAGCAAACCTTTAAAGTTTAAAGTTATATTTAAAAATTGGGTAACTTTCTCGTAACATCACATCAATGATTGTTCTTTCTAGTGCCTTCAGAATAATGAATAAGATGTATAATAATGTATGTATAAGATTATTTATCACCATATCTAGATGTATTTAAGACTTTTTGCTTCTACAGAGAAGTCTAAGAGACGGTTCTGGTCTCTCTCAGCTCAGCAGAGAGTCGCTTTGAGATGCGATGCTTGGACATCAAGGACCACTGAATCGTACGATACTCTTTAAGCACACCTCCAGTGAGATGAGACCCCTTCGCCTCCCACAGGAAACCCTTTCAGTTGGTGGAGGGACTGTGAACAGGAGTACTCTCAGCTATCCAGTGAAGTAAAGTGTGTCCTGTGCATTCCTTGTACAAACGTCTCAGCAGACAGAGTTTTCTCCTCTGCAGAGTGACACAGTGAAAGCGCAGAGTAGCTTCCTGAAAGCTGAGCATGTATATCTGCACAAAAATCTTAATAAGCACCACACATACTGGAGCATGTAAAACCCAGGATCTGAGAAGGTTTATATTTTGTTAAGTCCTGCAAGCTCTCTTAGTTAAATACAGTAGATGGGTATGTATTCAGTTTGTGCAGTAAAAAGTGTTGTAATAGTGGATGTTGTAGGGCTTTGTTTGTTCTTAACTTTCTTAAAAGCAGTACAAGAACTTTCATTTGTGTAGGATTTTTTTTTTTTACAATTCAGATTTGATGCATTTTTAATGTGTTCCTTAATGTTTTTGAGAAGTGTAGGACAGTGCATGACTAAGACATGGACATTTTAAGTGCCGTTTAGGTTTGTGGTTTGAGGAATTTCCTCTTGATTGATGCTTGTCATAAAGAATAGGCTAATTTTAAGGCTTGATAGATCTCTGCTCAGAGTTCAAATAGCTAGCAGCCACGTGTCTCTCACAGCCAAGCCTTGTGATGATTAAATAAAAGTCCATAAAACAGGAAAAGGCTGCATGAGGACAAACAAGCATTTGCAAGTAGCAGTTTCTACAAATCATAGCAAACAAAACAGAAGAATACCAGCTTAAAAGCTGCAGAGGTCAAATTCTGTTGGAGGCAGCAAGACAAATGATAACAATAATAACTAATAGGATTGCTATAAAGGCAGCCTATCCTCCTTCTTACACACACATGCACACATTGGACAAAACACCTTCAGGAACATTTATCAGAAGTGGTTATCTGGAGCTGTGGTTTAGTGTTTTATTGTTCTGCAAAAGCACAATTTCACACCCAACTCTTCACAACTTTTCTTTGTGATAAACCCTCAGCGTCTCACTGAAACACGTCTCTTTATAAGACAGAAACTTTGCAAAACCTCCAAGCATTTGTCACGTTTGTGTTATAAATATAATTACTTATTTAAAAGGAGCTTAAATACAGTGTCATATTTCCGGGTCTCAACAGCTACTGTAGCGTCTCGCTAAGTGAAGTGTTAGTGCAGTGGTCCCCTAACGTTTGCGTGCCAGGCAATACATCTATAGACTTTTTGGTTGCTCGTTCAGGGGTGGTGGTTAGGGAGCTTTGTCTCGTTCCTGTGATCACCTCCCTGTGTATATAAGCGTGCCTGTCTCGTCTGTGTTTGTCGGTTCCTTGTCGTAAGTCGTTGTCGTGTGAGTACTGTTTCTTCGTGTTCCCATTGTTTTGGATTAATAAAAACCATCATTTTTGGATTTACATCTGCGCCTGGGTCCTCTCTTCACGAACCAGTACATGACAGAAGGAACCGACCAACACCATGGACCCAGCAGATGAGCTCCTCCTGTGGGCTGCACAAGCGGTGAGGCACGCCATCAGGATCATCTCCACCGGGCAGGCATGCCCCCACAGAAAACTGCGTTTGGTGGAGGTGGTCCTCTCCCGCTTCTGCAGCTACCCAGCATTGGCAGCAGTTCCAGCCCTCCAGGGTCAGCTTGAGTATGCCCGAGCGGCTCGCCTGGCACAGCAGGTCCTCATACAGGGATCTTGGCTGACCTGCTGTGAAGAGGGGTGGTCCGCCCCGGGACCCGTTCCAGTTCCTGACGCTGCAGCCCCTGGACTCTCCTGCGTCGCTGCAGCCCCTGGACTCTCCTGTGCCGCTGCAGCCCCGGAACCCGTTCCAGTTCCTGCCGCTGCAGCCCCTGGACTCTCCTGTGCCGCTGCAGCCCCGGGACCCTCCTGTGCCGCTGCAGCCCCGGGACCCTCCTGTGCCGCTGCAGCCCCGGGACCCGTTCCAGTTCCTGACGCTGCAGCCCCTGGACTCTCCTGTCCAGAGCCCGAGGCGGGCCTCTCCAGTCCGTGTCCAGAGCCCGAGGCGGGCCTCTCCAGTCCGTGTCCAGAGCCCGAGGCGGGCCTCTCCAGTCCGTGTCCAGTTCCCGAGTCCAGCAGCCTGGTTTCCTCTGAACCTGATCCAGACCCGGAACCTGATCCGGACCCGGGCCCTCCGGAACCTGATCCGGACCCGGGCCCTCCGGAACCTGATCCGGACCCGGGCCCTCCGGAACCAGATCCGGACCCGGGCCCTCCGGAACCAGATCCGGACCCGGGCCCTCCGGAACCAGATCCGGACCCGGGCCAGGGCCCTCCTGAACTGGGCCTCCTGGCCGTTTTTCTGTTTGTCTGGTCCCCCTTCCTGGTCCCCCGCCCTCCCGCCCTTGTTGGGTCTCCTGGGTCGTCCGGTGTCCGCCCCTAGGGGGGGGGCTCTGTCATATGTCACCTCCCTTGTGTCATATGTCTCCCTCTAGTGTCCTGTCTTGTGCATTGTTTAACCCTCTGCCCTTTGTCTCCCACAGGTGTATCCTATTGTAATCCTGCCACCTGTGTCTCGTTCCTGTGATCACCTCCCTGTGTATATAAGCGTGCCTGTCTCGTCTGTGTTTGTCGGTTCCTAGTCGTAAGTCGTTGTCGTGTGAGTACTGTTTCTTCGTGTTCCCATTGTTTTGGATTAATAAAAACCATCATTTTGGAGTTACATCTGCGCCTGGGTCCTCTCTTCACGAACCAGTACATGACAAAATGTGCAGCGAACCTAAGACATGTCCTGAATCCCAGCAGAAATCTTTACAACTTGCTAAAAGGGAAAAACGCTCAATAGGAGGAAAAGAAACCACTTCTCTTCAATAGTCTTTTCAGAAAGTCTCAATAAACCACTTCAACTAGTTTAAAGGAGTTAAGGCTAAACCAATAGAGTGAGTTGGTATGAAAAGAGCTGCATAGAGCATGAAGTTACAAGTGGTCTCTGAAGTTTCACCATCTCCATTTATTGTGCTGCTAACTGCAATTGTGCTCAATTTAGAAAAAAATTAAGAGGCCGAATAGTTCAACATAGTTGAATAGTTCAGTTCAGCACTGCAGTGACATCCTGAATCACATGAACTGCTGGATGGACTTTATTTAAACTTTCAGAAAACAATCTTTAAATGCACGTCTACAACTAAATACCTCTTGGAGACAACCCGACTCAAGATATCCATCATATCCATCCATATGCATACTACATAAAGAGCATGTTTCTGTGCTTGAACATCCCATCCACACACAAACTGAGTTTTTAGTGGAAAAAATATAAAGATTTAAAAATGAAAATTTTTTTTTTTTTTAAAGCTCAGCGTATCCAGATTTACAATGAGAGATCATTCATAGTAAATAATTTGGAATCCTATTTTACATAAAGATGGGTTAGAATATTTAAGACCTCTAATAGGCGATAAATGTGTTGACATCCCTCTTGTTCACCTATTTATAATGATATAAATTAAAGTGGAAGTACAATGAAAACGGTGCAGCAGGTGGTGTGACGTTCTCACACAAATTACAGACCCACAACCCCCCACAACAGTCAGCTGGATGTGCTGTGATGAACTAAATGATCGTTTTGTTCAGCAACAACAGAACCACGCACAGACAAACAACAAACACTGACGCTGTTCTGGTTAGACTCAAAGATCCACAAGAACGAGCTTCAGAGCTGTCGATTAACGTCACTGGCACCAACTGCGCTCTTCAACGCAACCATTCAAAGTTTCGACAGCGTCATGAGCTTAACTAGAGAGGTGGGGCTGGATGGCGGAGTAATGAAAGGAAGGAATTATCTAATTACACACATAATCATGGGTTGTGATTCTTCAGCGACAGTCGCAGCTGAGAGACATTGTGCTCTGGCAGCATGACGTGATAACGGGCAAAGGCAGGTTTTGAGTGTGCACGTGTGTCCTTCTGTATCCAAATCTGTGTGGTGGTTTCTATATGCTCGATTAACTGTCAATGTTTGCATTAGTCTCAATAATCCTGCTTTTTATACTAAACTATTTTCGACATTCTTGAATTCTCTGACTATTAAAAGAACATTTGTTAACTTTTTATTCCATATTTTTTGTAATATGTACATGCTATAACTATACTGAACTCTATTTTCATCCATCCAGACATTCTGGAGACCAACTTCCAGGAAAGGATTTCAACATTAAACTTTAAGGAAATCTTGTGCCTCTCCAACAAAATCAACTGTGACCTGTTGTTACTGAAAGTCCAGGCAGAAACTGGACCTGCTGGAGTTTCTGTTTTGTGTTGAGGCAAGTAAGCTGCTTATCATTGTTGTTGTTGAGTTTGAAACCAGGGTTTAACCCTTTAACAACAAAATGTCCACCTGGCATCTGTTTTCTTTTTTAAAACTATAAAATGGGCAGAAAATATCCTATAAACAAGTGCTGTGTTTGTTTTTCCAGAATACTTGGACATTTTACAATATACTGTATTATAAACCAGTGTAGGAACAGTTAAATTATTATTATTTTTTTTTTATTATTGAAAACTTTTAGTGAAAATAAAACCTTAGATGAAATGAAAAACAGATTTTGCATCATAACTTAATGTTTTGGTGGTTTTGCCACATTGAGAGGGATGAGGACACGAGAGTTTCTTTTACGGATGAACCTTGGTGGTTGAGGGACTCAGTTTTCCAGTTTTTTGGTGATTTTTAATCTTCATCTTGAAGCTTCAAGATTATTAAATTGCATAATAAAATTTTGTCTTTGTCTCTGAATCATTTTTCTTCTTTTATTTCAGCTTTGTTTTAAACAGTGCGTGATTTGACGGGGGGATTGATGGATCCCTCTGCTTTTGGTGTCCCCCCCGGGGAGATAGAGGAGCCTCTCACTGGTTTGACAGAGCAACACCTCGGTTTCTGTCCAACAATCTGCTCCCCGCGGTCGGAGGTGCAGCGGAGGGGGCGCATCATGGGCGTGCGATCCGGATGGAACTGGCACTGGGTCCGGATCCTAACCACAGCAGCACCCCCCCCCAGACAAACAAATACCAGATCCCCGCCTCTGCTTTTTTCACAAATCGCAGACTGGTTTTAAATGTAAAAGATTCAAAGTAACATAAATATTGTTAAATTATTTTCTAACACAAACACCAGATTAAACAGAACAGTTTTCCATTCTTAGTTTTTGAATAAGACAAAAAGTCAAGTCTCTAAATTGCTGTATGAAATGCAATTTCTTTGAAAGCACTAAAAAAAAGGTGGAAAAAATGACTTAAGATAGTATTTTTCTACGTGCTGTCTATTATCCAGATCTGAAACAGAAACGATGCAACATCAGATTCATGTTTTTGCCACCTTTCTTGAAGCAGGGTGCGTCTGACCTTCCCTTACTCTCTATCTGCTGTCGAAAAACAATCCCCAGTTCAGGAAAGAACCATAAAGGACAAACTGATCTTCTCTTTCTATCTCCACTCAGCGGCCTCGCTGATATGGCTGAGCTGCTGGATTTGTTCAGTATAAGAGCAGCCATCCTGCTCCACGGTGAGCGAAGCAGAACAAAGCTGAAAGTTGACCGCTTTTAATGACAGCTAGCTTAGCCTCTCAGTAATCAAAGTGAAGAGTGTTTTAACAGCTGGTGGGATTTAAAGGCACATTTCTTTTGCATTTACAGAAACATTTCTGCAATTTCATTTTCTAAGAAATCTATTCGATACAAATTATTTAAACCACTGATTCAGATACAAGGTTTAAAAATAATGAAGAAATATGTATATAAAGGATAATTATAGTGAAAAGTTTTAAGAAAAACACAAATAGTATTTATCACAAAGTTTGTACAAACTCCAGGATGTTATGGTTCAGGACAGGCAGTTAGTTTACATCAGAGAGCGAACATGAAGGTTCACCGGTGAGCAGGTAAATAGGTTTAAACTAAACTGTGTTTACCTTTTGAGATACAGGTTTGTTTTGGTATAAAGTTGTAGAAAGTACTTGGAGAAATACTTTATATAGATAATAACACTTATTTTGGTAATATTAAAGGGCCCATGGCACGATATTTTAATCAATTTATATTAAACAGATTTAATTTGTGATGCCTCTAGATTAGCGTTGCACCCATTATAACTGAAAATATGCTGTAATTATTTCCTAAGAGATTTGGCAGCATGGTGGCACAGTTGGTTAGCACTGTTGCCTCACAGCAAGAAGGTCACAGGTTCGAATCTCAGCTGTGGCCTTTCTGCGTGGAGTTGCATGTTCTCCCCATGCATGCATGGGTTTTCTCCGGGCGCTCCGGTTTCCCCCACAGATCACAACATGCCCTATAGGGTACAAGACTCCCTTGTAAAAGAGATTCTCAATCTCAATGGGACTTTCCTGGTGAAATAAAGGTTAATAAAATACATAAATAACGAGCAACTCAGACATCAGAAGAAAGCGCCGCCTTCCGGTTCTGCTGGGTTTCTCCTTATTTGGCAGCCTGACACTTCTGCTGCAGTAGGGGGCAGTGCCGTCGCGTGAAAGTGAAACTAAACACTCGCTAAAAGAAAAGAGAAACCCGAGAGGATAACTCTGTGTCTGTGCTACACGGTCTATGGTCAATGGCGGCAACAGCACTGGCGTTCTCCTCGCTCCAGGTGTCGTGAACGTGCATGTGGGCGGAGAATTCGACCATATAAGCAAGTCCGGATCACTATGACCTCATAGCAAGCTAGGGGTGAAAAAAACGGTTTGAAACCTACTGGCGGAGGAGAAAATTCTCACTAGCTGTACTAGGAGACAGATAGACGCCGTTTTTTGCACTTTCTGGCAGGTTTAAGGTGAGAACTCAACGTTGCAACATGATAGATAAATCAGAAACATGGAAAACCATGATAAGGGACCTTTAATAATATTCTACCTGGAGCTTTAGCCATTGGTTCAGATTTATTACTGATGTGTTGAAGAACATTTTCACCTGCAGGAAGTCAAAACTGTAAGAGAATGAGTCAGATTGAAAGGTATCATCTTCTATTTATGCAAAATACCTCTTTAGACGTGATAAGGCCGTGTTCTGCTTAAGGGGAACGTTTATCTTTAAACAAATTAAACGTGGCGTCTGGAAGTGTCAGGGTTAATCTGAGTCTGAGTCTAAGTCGCCCTCCATCACAGAGCAGCAGCCTCCCACCTTCATTTACTGTGTGAGTGAACAATTCAGTTCAGAGGGAATCCAACTCACCCCAGCTGCAAAGCCTAAACTTCCATCCAAGATTCGCTTCTGAAAAAGGACAGACAAGGAGACAGGTCAGTGAAAATCAATACGCTGAAACCCATCAGAGCCAAACAGAAAGCATTCAGTTAACCCCTTTCTGCTGACTTACCTGATGAGACGTCTAAAGAGTCAAAAGGTAAAACTGTAAAAAGCAACAACTTAGCAGAAAAACTGATGGGTTTCTGTAAATGAGCTGTAAAACAAAATCAATAAATCAAACTACAAGATTTGATTCTGTAAACAGAGACGATTAAGCAGCTCAGCTTCTAAAAACATCACATAAAACCTGTCTGACAGCATAAAGAAGGCTAAAAGATCTCAAGCAGCAGCACAGCATGCCCTGTTCTGGTTGAGGTTAAGGTCAGAGGTCATGATTCAGCAATAAGAAAGGGACACGGCCAGCAAAATCCACAAGAGAGTTCCGAGTTCAGAACCTCTACTGACCAAAAATAACACAAACGCCTGTTTCACATTAGCCAAACAATAGCCTCATCCCCAAGACTTCTGGGAAAATATTCTGTCAGCTGACGAGAACTCTGTATTTCAGGAAAAACATCATCAAACAGCCAGACATGGTGGTCGGTTATTTCAGGACCATCACAAAAAAACCATCACAACATCCTGGAGGAGCTGAACAGCAACAGACTTCATCCATTCATCCATATTTCACAAACATCTTCTTTCATAACTTGTAAACACACCTCCACTTTGCCAGCTTTAAATAATTGAATCATCACACACCCTTACAGGAGAGAGCCGGTGTTTCTGTCTGCATGAGTAAGCGATAAAAAATGCAAACAGCTCACTGAGTGGCGTTTGTTAAAAAAGTAGTTTCTCATCTCAAACATAAACTTTAAACATAAAAACTCATGAAGGCACAACAACAGCAGGGGGAATCTAAAACACAGCAGCAAACAGAACCGCACATAGCAGGTTTAGAGGTTTATGTGATAATCAGTCTGAGAATGAGGCTAAACGTCTAAATGAAATACACGCTTTGTTCTCCACTACTGATAAACGCTTCGATAAAAACAGATTACTCAGATGAATAATGTATTTTACAGGAAGAGCCTGAGACCAGATTTGTTTTGTTGGTTTTTATGTTTAAAAAAGCTCTACATTATTAATGCAGAGCAGCTCAGAGGCTGGTTGGCTCCACGCACAATTGTGGTTGAATTATTAATAATCTGTTTCATCAGATCACAGGATTTGAATTTTGGTTTGAGGGTTTACTAAACGGTCTTTTGTCTGACTTCCAGTTTTAGGAGTACGTTGGGTTCTCCTACGGTAACTCCCTAAAGAAACTCTGGATCTCAGTCATCTTGATCTCTGGTTTGTTGGCTACCTGTCTGACCAAAGTCCTTCATCATCCAGCGGAGTTGTAGAAGCAAAAGAAGAAGCATGTTTTTCTTCATCGTTCTGGTCAGAATCCATTGTAAGATTACGTTGAATCATAACAAAAAGCATTTGAAAACTTCCCTTTGGCACTGTTTATTCTTGTGTTTACGTGGACCACTACAAGCTGTGCTGCAATATCACAAGCATACAAATTTAAAGGAACAGCTTGAAGGGATGTTGTATTCTCAAATGACTTGAAAGCCCTCAGCTTGTTGTTTCTGCTTGTCAGTTTTTGTTTGCATTGCACAATCGAGGTCTAACTTGCCAATCAGGGAGCTTTGGGGGACTGCTGACAGGAGGATTTGGTTTCTTTGAGCTGTGTTTCTTCTGCATTTCGACTTTATGTTAGCTATAGGCTTATTACCAACAGCTAAGTGTTTACCACTAAGTAACAGATTTCAAAATGTGCACAAAACCTTTCTAAACTCTTCCTAGCAGAGTCTCAGATTACCAGTCTGTACCTGTCGGCTGGAGAAGACGAACACTAAGGCGGCTCCAGCAGCGGTCAGACCCCAGGTGAACAGAGTCCCCAGCAGGGCCTGGGTCATAGGGCTGTAGCCTTCCAGCATGGTGCCAGACCTGGGCAAACACACAAAGATATTTCAAACAGGCTGTAATCGAAGAAACGATCACTTATTTTCATGTTTCAATACGTATTTGTGTGAAAAATATTTTATAGTAAAAGTTTTGATCTTTTGAAGTTGGTTTCTGTGGAAAAGTTGAACATTTTTTATATTTTTGTTGTAGATTGTAATCTCAAATTGTAAAACCAGAGATTTGTTCTGACCTGATTGACAAGCTAACAGTTAAGGGTTCGCAAAAAAACTGGATTACCATCTTAAAAACAACTTAAATCGCAAAAATGTCATAGCACCTCATGCAACGGCTATTTCAACATTTACACTGCTGCAAACTTTGCTTTATATCATTTTTTACCTACAACTCTATAGTTTCTGGCTGAGGAACTTAGCAATGGAGTGAGCTATTAGTAGCATTTCCAGTTCACAGATTAAGGCTAACTGCAAATGGGAAAACGTATGTTCTGCACTTGTTACATGAACTTAGCCCAGAGCAAAGGCACAAACATACAAACTGCACCCTCTGTAGGTTGTTTGTTGATTTAACGTAAATCCAGGAAGAAGCTAGGTTTTCTAGCTGCAGAGTGAACGCTGTATATAATCAGATGGTTGGATAAAGACCTGGTATTACATTTACCAAGAAGGAGACGGATTTTGTTTTAAGAAAAGAGCGAGCAGCAGCAGCAGAATCTGTGCAAAGACTGTCTTGTCCTCCACAGAGTAGAGAGCAATGTGACGGCAAGTTGGGGAGAGTCACTCATAAAAATAAAAAGCTAATTAAGCTGTTAAGTGATCAACATATAATGACTGCTGGACATACACACACATTTACGAGACTTCTGACATCCATGTAAATCTTTTATTAGACGCTGTTTTATCACAAGAATTCCAGATTTTCTTTTGTCTAAAAACATGTAATCAATAAAAACCCACAAAAACAGAATTTGGGGATCAAAAATATCTGAAAAAACTTTAAAAGTGCTTTACAAGTCCACTAGATCTCACACAGCTCATCACCACAAACTATATGGTGCATGAATTCACCACTGTCAGGTAAAATGTCAGACTCCTGTCAGAATAACAGTGTGATATAAAATCAATGGCAGTATAAATGTTATTAAATTTGTCAGATTTTAGTTGTTTTACAACGGCAAGGCTATCCAGTTAGAACTAATCTGTCTCTCCAAACTGAGGTTGTTCATTAAGCCATCTAGAACAGGTAAGATATTATTTGTTCACACCATTTCCACAGTAACCAACTTTAAAACATCCAAACCATCTGCTTAAAATGCTTTTAAATACTGCAGCATGGATACTTTCCCCATCCAGGGGTCGATGCTTCTGGTGAATTTAACAGCGACATCAATTCAAGACTTTTAATCAGCATCTGTTTGATGAATCACCAAGAAGGAATCAGTCGATCAGACCTGTTAACTCCTCTAAAATCAACATGTGTCTGAACCATGACCTCAGGGAACACACCCACTGTTTGTTTCATTGTGGAGCGAATAAACATCAAATCCTGTTTGCTCTGGACCAGAAGATCCTGGATGTCTTTATTTACATCTATGACCAAACCCACTGTGGGCTGACTCGCTGCTTTTTAGAGCCACTGTCATAGGATGGGTGCAGTAGTCGTTTATTTTGTAAAGTCAAATTTAAAAAAAAAATGCAGATTACCAAATGTTAAATGTATCAAAACTGCAAACATAGCAAAGCAGCATCAAAATGATTCTAGGTCAGTTTTATAGCTTAGGATTTTATTTTTCCAAATAAACAGCCTTAGGTATTTCAAATGAGTCCCACAGAAACATATATAAGAAAAACAGAACAAGAAACTTTTATTTCCAGCATATAAACTCTTTTCCCAGACCATGCTGCTTGGCTTTCAAAGTGCAGTTTACTGTATGTGTCCAAGATCTGTCGTGTGTTGTTGTCCTGCAAAGATGTGTGTGATGGTGGCAAAAAAAAAAAAAAAGCAAAACAAGCCAAGGATTAAGATAATGCTGATTAAATAAAATCATATTATATTAACCAAAAATGCCAAGGCAAGGAATCCATAGCCCCCAAAACATAAGTCCCTTCATAGTTTAGCTGAACATTCAAAATAACAACTATCAAAAGAGACATTTTACTTTAACCCTTTAACTTTCACAGTAGAAGAAAAGTTATTAAATGTAGTCTTTTTTGTTTAACTTTGTTTTAGTTCAGCTGAGGTCACACTACTCTGAGACATAACAGTTTACCTCTCTGTTAATGGTTGAACTTTACTACAAGAAATCAGCAGCTGTGAAAGCTGCTTTTACAATTTGCTTCATTTCTTGACATAAATATTGATAATTTCATTTTAAGTCATTGTGGAAAACGTTGGTGCTCATATTTTGTGGCTGAATTAAACTTTAAGACAGCTGACTGAATATATTAGTGTCTAAATACGTTACGTTTATATCTTTAACGTGGTGTCCTGAACGCACCACCGTGAAATAAAACGAGAAAACCTTAAACATTCAGGCTGCTACACTGCTAACTAACTCCTGTAAACTAGTGGTTGAGAAAGATAAGAGGCAGCCGGCTGACTTTTTAAAACAGACATTTGTTATTCAACCGCCATTACTATTATCATAAAAAAGCCTGCCTCTGTTCGGCAGGATTTAATTTAGCTCTCTGTTTAGGTTATTGTTAGTTTTATTAGCATAAAAGTCAGGAATACTCACTCACCAGTGGCTTCTGTGACGCTTCTTTATTTACTTCCTGCTTCCTGATACACGTAGCAAAATGACAGCTGAAACCCCGCCTCCACTCGCTGCTTATTGGCTACTTTCCATCACGCGGACGGTGACGGACTTTTTAATTGGATCATAAGAAAAAATAAACAATTTGATATAAAAAGTGTGATAAATGTATTTTATGCGGAGAAATTAAAATAATATATTTGAAAAAAGGTGACTAAAGCTTACATGTATTAAATACAATGCTAGTAAAAATACTAAAATAGTATTATGGTTTATATCCTTAATTTATATAACATTTATGAAAAAGAGCAACCATTATACGAATAAACTGATTAATTACAGTCAAAACAACTCAAAATGAACTGTGGATGTACATCTGTGTAGACTTTAATATAATAAAATAGTTACAAAAACCAAAATTTAATTTAATTTAATTTAGCTGTGTAACCCCACATGGGAATCTGTGTGTGTTAACTTCAGTGTGTGTGTGTGTGTGTGTGTGTGTGTGTGTGTGTGTGTGTGTGTGTGTGTGTGTGTGTGTGTGTGTGTGTGTGTGTGTGTGTGTGTGTGTGTGTGTGTGTGTGTGACCAACTCCACATACAGTCAGAGACAGAGAACACAGTCAACATACTGTAGTCTAACCTTTGACCCAGATTTCTTCTCATTCCTTTATGTCTTTTATGTAGTATTATTGGTATTAATCCTCCTAAAATGTTGTAAAAAGACTTCAAAAGAGGTTGTTTTGTGTATAAACTGACATATAGACAGGGAGCCAGCCGAGATGGTTCAGACATCTGGTCCTGGAGGAAATACATCTCCAGGCTGGCCTGTGAGCGCCTTAGGGTCCAATTAAGGAGCTGGTTGAGGACTGGGGAGAGGACAGTCTGGGATTGCCTGCTTGGAATGCAGCCCCCACAACCTGGATCTGAATGGGCACAGGAAAATGAGGCGACACAAGAAAATTACAAACTTTGTGTTGACCAAGAGATAAGTTTCAGTTTGTTTGTTTTTTTTTTTTTTGTTTTTTTTTTTTTTTGTCTCTGTTTCACATTTTCACCATTGGGTCAATGGATGAAATAGGAACATACATAGAGAGTAAAAAAACAATATACATATAGAGATAATGCTTCAGTGCATTGCAGGTTCCAAGACTGGTACTGAAAACTTCTGTGACCGAAAGAGATGAAAGTAAAGTTGAATCAAACTCACATTCCAACAAACGGGAAACGAGGTACAGAACAGGAATAAATACGAACAGGAATACCAAAACCATCATGGAAATTCAACAGAATCAAACAGCTTGATCTATTTAACAAAGAGAGGTAAATGCACCTTTAGGGACTTTAGATGTGAGAGAAACACACGTCTGTTTCTCAGACGCAGCATTGAGTTCATTGTCAGTGTTGCTGGGAAACAAAAGGAATGAAAATAGCCTGATTCCCATAAACAATAAGTGAGATAATTAGATAAATGACATTTCCACATTCCAGCACGCTGAAAATATGCATCATAACATTCCTTGTGAAATCCATTACTGACAATGGCCTTTTATCAAGCGATTCTGTCAAAGCTTCAGTAACAGAGTGTGATTCAGACTTCGCTGCAATAACTGTATCACTGAATGCAAGCTGCAGATTCATCGAAGTCTTTTTTTTTTTTTTAGAAGCCCAGGCAGCGTAGCTCTGCAAAGGTTTGTTTACCTCGTTGGTCCAAACTGAAACAGGCCACCATGAAGTTTAACACACATTATTAAAGCCATTAGTCATAGCAGCAGATTAGTTTAGTAAACCTGCAACTCAGGACGGTTTCTTATGACTTTCTATAAAAGGATAAAAGCTGATTAAAACATATTTTGTTTTGTTTTCACAAAAAATTATTTAGACATCTGCGAGACATTTGGATATTTTTGGAAAAAGATTTCCAGACAATGAATTCTTTTAGTAATTCCTGACATTCTGAGTGAGTCACCAAGCTTAAAGTTCGTTTAATTGATCCCAGGACTAACAATAGGATATCATTTTAATGTCAAATTTTCCATTTGTTCAAAACATTTCATTACAGTGCTGTAAAAGTATTTGCCCCTTATAGATTTTGTCCCATTTTTATGTTTTTGTCTTTTTTTGAATGTTCCAGATCACTAAACAAATTTCATTATCAGACTAAGTTAACCTACATTAACTTTTATGTCTATGTCTTGTAGCCATGAACACAACTTTCACTGAAAATTATTATGTCATCATCAGCCAATTAAAGGCTAAAGCCAAATAATCAGGTGACCACTGCAGAGCCATTTGACCCAGGACTGAATGCTTAATAAAGTTTTGTTGTTTAATACTATGTTTGAACTAGAGGTGGGCATAGAATAATTTTTTTAATCTAGATTAATCTAGATTAATTTTGAAATTAATCTAGATTAATCTAGCTTAAAATGGCTCATTTGAATTCTGCCAAAGGGTTCATAATACCGGTATGTGTGTTCATGAGGCTGAAGAGTCGTGATACTTCAAGTCTAGAGTTTAAGGTTAGTAACAGCTGATCCACTGTTTGGATCAGCTGTTACTAACCTAACAAGAAATACTAAACCTGTCAGAACTTCCCTCAGAAACCCAGACCTGAGTCACAAACCAGAACCCCCAGATGAGCTCTGAGCTCATTTTAACAACCTCTGATGGTTGATCAAGTTATCAGGATGAAACATTTTAACACTAAAACACATTGATCTGTAATCAGAGGTCTGTTTCCTTTAACTTTACAGCTGTTTTCTAAGGCTCACTCTGTTTTAATAGTTTTACTGTAGAAACCATCTCATCTCCTGACAGTAAAGGATTACATTTAGTTTACAGGTGACCTGATTAAAGCATCAACTCTCTTTTTTACATTAAATAACTTCAAGCTGATTTTTTTTAGCTGTCAAAAAATGATTGTAGCATCCAGTTTATCTGTAATGGATTAAATCTGCCTTAAAATGACTTCATTTCTCTACTGTTTATTTCACATGATCCTATAGGGCTGTTTCATGTTTTTGTTAAATAAAACCACTTTAGGGATTTAAACATTAACGAGTCTGAAAACTAAAGACAACCCTCTGATAAAGTCACTGACAGATCAATGTGTTTTAGTGTTGATATTGTTTGATTTGTTGAATGTTCAGCTGCCAGTTATGCTGAGAAACGCAGCACGCGCTGCCACATTCACTTTAACGAGAGGCGCGTGCACAGCTGAGGCTGTCGGCCCAAATAACACGTCGGTTCACCAGGAAACACCTGGAACCAGACAGACAGTCCAGACCTGGTTGATGACTTGGTCGAAGTTCTGCAGGAACTCTACCAAGTTGTTGCCGCGGGTTTGTGACTCGGTCAGCGCTCTGCTGCGTCTCCTCCAACCTGGATCAAGTCCGAACCACACGGTCCGGTTCAGGAGGAGGGGTCGTATGCCGAGGTTGGCACGGGCGCGCGGCTCCCGGACGCGCCTCTTTCACCTCCTTGGGTCCAGGTGAAAATCCTGGACCGGAACCGACTCCTGGTGAAGGAGACACGCCTCACGTCTCCCAAACGCGCGCTTCACCTGGAGCCGCGGCTCCCAGTCCGGGTGAAGGATCGGGTCGGATCCGGGAGCCGCTCCAGGTGAAGCGAGCATTCGGGAGACAGGAGCCGTGCCTCCTTCAGCTAGACCGGGGGAGCGGGTCCTGCTGCAGGTCCGGACTCCGGAAAGATCCGGGCCAGGATCGGAGTCTGCCATTTGGTAATGCCTGTAGATCTCTTAGACCCAGTGACCCAATTTAGATCCATCCATCCATCCATTTTCTGTAGCCGCTTAATCCTCCACAGAGGGTCGCGGGGCAGCTGGTGCCTATCTCCAGCGGTCAAGGGGCGAGAGGCGGGGGACACCCTGGACAGGTCGCCAGTCCATCGCAGGGCCACACAGAGACGAACGAGACAAACAACCACACACCCACTCACACCTAGGGACAATTTACCAGCCCAATTAGCCTGACAGTCATGTCTTTGGACTGTGGGAGGAAACCGGAGTACCCGGAGGAAACCCACGCACGCACGGGGAGAACATGCAAACTCCACGCAGAGAGGCCGCAGAGCCGGGACGCGAACCCATGACCTCCTTGCTGCGAGGCAACAGTGCTAACCAACTGCGCCACCATGCAGCCTCCCAATTTAGATTAACGGCGTTATTCTTTTTTATCGCGCGATAACAGTTTCGCGTTAACGCAGCGGCGTTATCGGCCCAGCACTAGTTTGAACAGATATTAGCCTATTTTGGGGTCATAAAAGACAGCAAAACTATTTCCTGGTGCTAGCTACGGTAAGCTAACCTAATTTTCATTTTGCACTTAAAAAATATAGATAACAAGTTAAAATTGACAGCATTTTCCTTTAAAGTGATAGTATGCAAATTTTTCATATTTTTAAATCTTTTCCTTGAGCCAGTCTATGCTAATATGACTCTTTACAGACTTAATGAAAAGTCACTTAGCCCCATCTGGTGATTAGATCCGGAATACCACGATTGCAAGATCTCCATCGCCGTCACGGTACCCAGGAAGTCACGTGTCTCACGAGGGTTAGGCTAACCCAAAGTGGCTAGCTGTTATGCTAGCTCTGGAGTGTTTTTAGCTCATGATTCCTGATTTTTTTCAATCTCTCCCTGCTTGAACACAGCTGATTTCTTTGAAGGAGTAAATAACCGCTCCTGTAGAAAGCTATGAAGGCTGAGGAGACATTTCAACAGGTAGATATTTAGGCGTTTAGAAGCTGAAACAATACGCTAACTTGTGTAATGCAGTGATTTAAAACGGACACCAGAGGGAGCCCAAAACAAGCAAAACTGCATATTATCACTTTAAGGTAAAGTTGTTTTGCAGTTGGTTAGCACTGTTGCCTCGTAGCAAGGAGGTCGTGGGTTCGCGTCCCGGCTCTGCGGCCTCTCTGCTGCAGTTTGCATGTTCTCCCCGTGCATGCGTGGGTTTTCTCCGGGTACTCCGGTTTCCTCCCACAGACCAAAAACATGACTGTCAGGCTAATTGGGCTAGTATAATTGTCCTTAGGTGTGAGTGGGTGTGTGGTTGATTGTCTAGATTGTCTCTGTGTGTCCCTGTGATGGACTGGCGACCCGTCCAGGGTGTCCCCCGCCTCTCGCCCCTTGACTGCTGGAGATAGGCGCCAGCTCCCTGCGACCCTCTGTGGAGGACTAATCGGTTACTGAAGATGGATGGATGGATGGTAAAGTTGTTTTCCTGAAGCTGTTTGGATGGTAAGAGTTTTTATAGCCATTCCTGTGTGTTTGCAGGGGGTCCGTGAAAAAAACACTCACTTACATAGCTAACGGGGGGGCGTTGTGTAATTGTTCCGACATGTGCATATAATTGCACCTGTATTCTCAACAGGAGTGCACAGTGTTGCACTCTCTTGGAAGGCTGGCATTTGCGTTTCAAGCTGTCAACATCGTCCAGGGTTCATTTGATCTTCACAGATGATGGAAAAACAACTGCAGAGGGCTTTTTGCGTCACCTGAGGTGGTGAAAAGAAAGGATAGCCCTTGTTGCAAAAGTAAAACCAACGAAATGAGGTCATCTTAAAAGCTTTTTCTGTCTAATAAACGAAGTTGCACTCTTACAAGCTTGAATTGCCTGTGTCAAAGTTGACATTTGATTCCCTTGTGCTTTTTATGTGGATTGCCCTGGAGGACACGGACATGGATGCATCTGTCGAAACATCACAGCAAAATACCGCCTGTGAAATATGAAACTGTCAAACGTCTCCAACTTTAGCAGCATGAGACAAAGTGTTTTATGTGGTGTTTTTACAGGGGGGCTTGTTTCGGGATGTGGAGGTGCCGTTCCCTGCGGGGTGGGGGTTGAGCCAACACCTAATCGGGAGGCTTTTTACTCTGGTTAATCAGAACCAGTTAAAATAAAAGAAGGTATGTTTGGAGAAAAATCTCATGTATAAGTGGGTGCATAAGTGAGTGAGTAAGACAAAATTAGACAAATTAAATGTTGAAAATGGAAGTTTTGCTGATCCTTGATGGGGAACATACAGGAAGGTCAGCAGACGTATTTGGGGTATTCCAGCTATGCATGTCGAAGCAGCAACAGGATAAAGGTCATTGCTCATCCAGTCTACGTCACCCTCATCCCTTCTTCTTTTTAAAATTTTCCTTAACTCTCTCCTTTTCTTTGTCATAACCTTTACACCTCCCAATAAAGCAAACAAGGTGAGAGGGTTGGAGGATGATGGGAAGAGGATAAATCTGGTCAATAAATAAATACGTGAAAACAGAAAGCTGACTTTGCTTTCCTCTTGGCAGAATTGTTCAATTTATTCCACCAAAGTGGGTGGCCAGAGCGATGAGAAAGTGTTATCTGTTTAGGTTTAGCTGGATGACCCCCTACTGAACCGTGAAGCAGCGCAGGAGGCAGAGGAGAAAGGGGGGGACCCAGGGGTGGAGGGTGGTGACACAGAATGGATGGTAGAAAAGTACGGGGGAGGTAAACAAAGAAGAACAGAGAAGATATATTAAAGAGGAAAAAGTTATGATAACAAACGTGCTGCAGAAGATCAGTCACACCAGGGTTTACCTTAAGACGGTGTGAGCCAAGCTGTAGTTCATCACAGTCTTTAGAGTCTGATGAACGAGGGGAGGGAGATAAAGGGGAGGGTGTCCCACACATACAGCAACACCGAAGGGGGGAAGAGATATAAAAAGGGCTCTAGAGGCAAAACGAGTTGTCTGAGTGGCTGTCCTGCTCCTCTCCACTCTCCTATTTTACACCCTCGGCAACCAGATAGAAACTTTTTTTTATACCAGAGGATAAAAGTAAGTAAAACTGACTGGATGCAGGAAGTTGATGAGTTTTGGCAGTTGAGTTATTTCCTTTTCTCCTTCTAGGAACAAGAATTCAACCTACTAGTGGATTACTATCCTGTTTTATTGGTCTCAGGACTAGAATGGAGCCATCATTTCTGTTTGGTGTGGACAACAATCAAACATCTGTAGAGGAACATTTTTATTTTGAGGTTAATGGTTTTGGCATCCGAATGGCCATTCTCTACCTACTGGTCTGCGTTGTGGGGCTGGCTGGGAATTCCCTCATCATCATTGCTATTTTGAAATTGGACAAAATGTCATCTTCTACAACGGTCTACGTTTTCAACCTGGCTCTAGCGGATGGACTCTTCATGGTTGGTCTACCCTTCATAGCAAGCCAGAACTTCCAGAACCGATGGGTGTTTGGCGACGCCGCGTGCAAAGCAGTCATGGTCCTGGATGGCATCAACCAGTTCACCAGCGTCTTCTGTTTGACGGTGATGAGCATCGACCGCTACGTGGCTCTAGCGCAACCGCTTCGGCTCGCTCGCTGGCGAACGCCTCGCTTCGCCAAGATCGTTTCCGCGCTCTTGTGGCTCTTTTCCCTGCTCACCATCCTCCCCATGGCGCTACACTTTTCGGCCGACCAAGGCTTGTGCATACTGGACCTCGTATCGGATGATTGGTGGCTCGGCGTGCTGTCTTACACCTTCGTCATGGGATTCGCCTTACCATTTCTGATTATGACGCTCTCCTACACAGCCATGATGCTCACCCTACGATCCCAGAGACTACGGTCCATCGCGCCAAACCACGAGGGTCACCAGCTGGAGCAACAGGTCACCAAGATGGTTGTTGCAATTGTGGTTGTTTTTGGCATATGCTGGCTGCCGTTTTACACCTTGAACTTCTGCTCCCTGTATCAAAGTGGCCTGGTGTTGACCTTCACCAGGGCTTTTGAATTTGTGGTCTTGCTGTCGTATTCTTGGAGCTGCGCCAACCCTATCCTCTACGCCTGCCTCTCTGACACCTTCAGAAAGCACTTTCGCACCCTGCTCTGCCCTGTAGCCAAATCATCTACAGGCCTGCAGTGCAACACGGAGCAGTATGACCTAAGTGAGACACGGGATGTCGCCATTCTAGCTTGAGACAGAGGCTCACCGTTTTAATCCCTAAAATGAATTTTTTGATGGTTCTTTAAATAATACATAAGTATTTGTAATAACTCTAGATGCTTTCTTTTAATTTAAGTTGGAATATATTAAAGGCACATGTTAGAATAAGATTGTGAATATTTTCTTTAAGTTTGTTGGGTCTTGAATGATCATATTGTCTTGAGTTGTACCAGCCTTGAATTCTCCTCCTCTCTGTCTCAGATGCAAGTGCATGATTGAGCGTGCTGCTGACGGGCTTTACAGCACACTTCTGTTGATTGCACACTTCACAAACTCTCTACTGACTGAACGTTCCTCACAAAGCTGAAGACTTTAAAAAAAGAAGCTCGTTTCTGTTCGAGATGTTTCCACCACAGAAAAAACCAAAACTCATCAAGCGGTGTACTAAAGCATGTATTTATGACTTCATTCTTTGCATTTGAATACTTTATAAAGTACAATTTCACTTTCTAGTTTTATTTGACTTGCTTGTGTTCTTCACTATCTGCTACTATGAGGCTTTTCGGAAAAATCTATCAACAGGAAGTGCGAGGTGTGGAGAGGTGGAGTGTAAACAGAATAAATGGGGTCATCCACCTTCGGATCAACACCAACGACGGGCATAAACACACACACACACACAGCTGGAAAATAACATCAACGCAACTCCCACAGCTGGATCACGTCCCAGTGGTTAAGAGTTTACAGGAGAAGGCCAACACGATCGTGTTTGTGTTACTGAGACTGTGTACGCTCGTGTTTTATTTACAGGTTTTTGTCTAGCATCACCATGGTTACATAATCAACTCTAAAATCCCTTTACTTGTGACATGTAAAGTTACTTATAGTGATTTTATTTGCTTGATTTCAGATGTTTTGCTAAATTATTGTTCAAATACAAAAAAATTAACTAGAAAAATTAATCTGTTGAGTTTAGTTTAAAAAAAGATTTATTTTTGTAAATTTAACACTTCAAAACAGATTATTGATATAAAATAAAACATATTTCTAACAATTTAACCTTTATTATATAGACTCATTGTAAGGACAAAGAAACGCTGGTGTTTTAGCAAAACAAATAAGTTGACTTAACATCGTTTATTGGATTTAACTTATTTACTTTTTGTTGGTTTTCTGTTCTTATTAGTTCTTATTGGGTTTCTTAACTCAGAAAAAAAATTGACAAAAAAATGTAAAGGATTTTTAAATTTTAACAATAACAAAATTATAATAACTTTGCCATTTGCTGTCTGGTCAGAGGTATAAATATGGCCGATGGTTAAAAACCATTACATGTTGACACTTGTTGTAAAAAGTACATAATTAAATCTATGGGAGTATTTTCATAATCAACAACATGAAACAGGAAATAGTCAGAAAAATTGGATAAAATATATATTTATAGTATTTACTTTTATAATGTATTAGGAGTGTACCATTGTATTTATACCAGGGTGTTTGGGTTTGGGTGTTTGTCATGGATACAAGATTCACAAGATGAATAACCCTGATCTACGAGCGTTAGCACCAGAGGCGGGTAGTAACCAGTTACATTTACTTGAGTAACTTTTTGGAAAAAAATTACTTTATGAGTAGTTTTACTTCACCGTACTTTTTACTCTTACTTCAGTATTATTTTTGTTAAGTATCACTACTCCTACTTGAGTAAAATCTCTGAATCCTCTACTTACTGCGAGTAACTTTAAAGGATCATGTTTTAACAAAAGTACACCAGACACAGACCTACAGTTTATTAAAGGAGACCATGTTTCTGCACCAGCTTTGTTTTCCTCTCATTTTCTATAGCTAGCTATCTTTATCTAGCTTGCACAAAAGCTAGACATATAGCTTGCTAGCTAAATTAGCTAAATAGATGGCTACCTAGCTAGTTTTATAGCCGCATAGCTAGCGCTACCAAGTTTTGGCATTATATTTTTTAAAATACTTTGAAAAATCTTTCTTCTGCTTAAAATGTTTGTTTTGAGATCATTTTATGTATCAGTGTGTTTCATTTTAGCCTAGAATTCACCCAAACTTTATATTTTTATCTGTCTGATGACATCATTTAAAAAATCTATTACTCAGTAGGCTACTCAAGTAGACGTTTTACCAAATACTTTTTTACTCATACTCAAGTATTTTTTGGGACAGCAACTTTTTACTTTTACTTGAGTAAAAATATGTTGAAGTGGTGCTACTCTTACTTGAGTACATTTTTTGGGTACTCTACCCACCTCTGGTTAGCACATACTATTTAGCATTTAGCTAAGAGCTGCAACAGAAAAGAAGCAGAGAGAAAAACACACAGAAACTTCACGGTCTGAGAAAAATGGTAAGAATGGCTCCGTTGAAGTTTTTTATTTCTAATGCAGACGGATGGATGGACAGATTAGATTCAGCGTCCTGCACTTTGGGGGGGATCAGCCTCTAGCTAAAGGGGATCTCCCAGAGTTGAGTTAACCAGCTGGGGAGGAGAGAAAAACAATGAACAGATAGCACAGACTTACACCCCTGAATAACAACAAAAACCTACAAAATAAAAAAACTCCACAGCTGTAAATTAAAGTCACATTTAATGGGATTTTCTTTTATGCAGAAACAAACATCTGCTTTGGGAGATAATAATTCACCCTGCTGGGGTTTGATGTAAAAATTAATCAACATGATAAATCCTGTAGCAGCGTCCTGCTATGGCGGTCTGCTCTGATGTTCTCCCAGAGGTTCATCCACAGAAAACACTGAGAAATTCCTGCCAAAATCTTAAAGAGGCTAAAAACTTCAGCGGCATCTAAAGCTGACAGTGATGTAAATTGGGGTCATGTTCAACTCAGGTGGACAGTTTTTGCTTTGAATTATTTCAGCGTTATTATAATGTAATGTCTGAAATGTGGCAGCTTTTAAAAAACATCTATGAATCAACTCTGGTGTGTGTTGGTCACAAATGAAGAAACTGAAATATTTAATCAGATTTAAAAATTAAATAGATTATAGAATTTAGATTAGAATTATACTTAGATTTATATTAGAATTTATTGTCTTTATGCTGTCTTTCTTGGACTAGGTCACTCTTGGAAAAGAGATTTGACATAATAATTAGTTTTTACCTGGTAAAATTGAGGAATAATTAAATATATATGAAATAAATGTTTAATGGGTTGTAGTTAATGCCTCACGAGGAGTTTATTGACTGTCATGTTATCTGTCTCTGAGGTGTTGGACTTCAGAAACAGTAAAAAAAAAAAACAGTGTTTAATAAATCCACAGACAGGCAGCTCAACATGACTTGTTGCTCTTTTAATAAAAACTTGTCAAATGTTGAGCCAGTTTTTATCAGGGGGTGAAAGCACCCTTATCACTGCCCTGTTCACAATCATGTGGTTTCACTCCCTACAGCAGGGCTACATTATCCTCAGTAAAAGAAAAGCATTAAATTCACTGAATCTGATCACTCAGAGGGACACAAATGGCTCCCTGGCCACACTTTGGACATACCTGCCCTACAGGTTTGACAAAATATACACATTATCCAGTAGTTAAATGGGACAAAATGTGTTGTACCTTTTGGTTGTGTTTTGACTTCTGGTAGAGTTGTGATGTCGACAAAGAACTGAGAAATTTATTTTTAGGATGATGGAGAAACAGGTGAAGATACTCCGCCCCCTTTGGAACCTATAGATGTCACTGTAGAAACAATGTTTAAAATGTAAACAGTCACAGAAAGTTGGACTTTGCTAGCCTAGTATACTAGACCGTCAGTTCTGCTCTGCAGAAATTTGGTCTAGCCACGCTCATTGAAACCTCTGCAGCACTGATTGGTCCAGTCAGTCTCGTACTGGGCCAATCACAACGCTTAAATGAGTTGGAGGGCGGGATTAGCCTATGACGTCAGCGCTCCGGCTGAATTTAAACAACATGACCGCGTTCGTTTGAAACGTCTTTATTATTAACTTTGGACGATTTAGATTTGGGCTTTTCTTTAAGACGTGAACAGATAGAGGAACTTTAGTCTTTTATTTTGAAAGAGGATTTATTGGCCACTTTGCCGGCAGGAAACATTTTCAGATAAATGATAATAAATCAAAACTATGTGATATTAATTGTGGAGTGCCACAAGGGTCGGTCCTAGGACCAAAACTGTTCATTTTATTTATTAACGACCTGGTGAATGTATCTAAGATACTTGGGACCATTCTGTTTGCAGATGATACCACACTGTTTTATTCAGGATCGGATATTAATGAAGTAGCTAAAGTGATCTACATGTATAGTCTGGTTTACCAGGCTAGGACTTTGCATGACTGAACTAGCATTTTGAGATCTTTCATGATTTTTACACAATCACATTTATTTTTTTTAATGATTTTTGGAGATTTTTCCACAGAACATTCAACTATTAGTTTGTAATGGTAACTTCTGAACTGTCCAAAATTTCCAAAAAGTGTATAAACTATTTTACTTCCACAACTTTTGGAGTAAAAATACAAATTAGACATCAAAATATGAACACGTTTTCTTCTTTGTCACTATACCGAACAGTTTCTGCAGAGATTTCCAACAAAAACTGTTTTGATTTTGAATTCCCATCACTCCGTGCAGGATACCTGTGTCACCTCACTTTCTGATTGGCTACACGTCACATTCCACTGGCTGCAAACTCGTCTGTCCTCAGGGATGCTGCAATAACAGACCAAGACAATCCAACATGTTGGATTTCCCCAATTCTTGATTCGAGCGGTCCTGATGTACTTACAAGTGGACCAGAGCACTCTTAACACACCACACACTGCAGGAATATCTAAGATTATCTGTCATAGCGCCTATACAAATAAAACAGTAGAAACATTCACAGTTCAAGAATTTTTTAAATAAAACTTCTAGTTCTTTCACAGAACTTTGAAACCCATGTGTTGGGCTATATTCCTGTTTTCTTTCAGGTCTGCTCTCAGGAAGTGAGATACACATGAGTATGGTTACCATGGTGACCCTAACGAGCCACTGGCAGCAGCTTTAACATTTCTTTTTTAACCTTGCTTCACCTCTTATACAGTTCATACGTAAAAACGTTGAGATTTATTAGCTTAGACAATTTCACAATTGATTTTTGATTTTCAGACATAAACATCTAAAACAGCTGCTACCAGTTACTCCATTCTCTTTTGCATTTGGCAAGGAAAAGCACAACAATGGAATTTTCAGCTTCAGCCAAGAAAATAAAAATCCACTTGATGCAAAAAGTGTCTCTCATTAGGTCATCAGATCCTGGGAAGAAACCCCAAACTGAGCCATGGGTTTATTATTAATACATGTTCCTCCACTGAGAGGAGAGCTGCCTGAAATCTTTTCTAAAAATAAAAGTTCTGAGTCATTTTTGTTTTGGTTTAAATTATTGTCTTAAGCTGTCACAGCACAATTTTGTGTTAAGAAAACTGTGTTTTGAAAGAAGAAGAGAGAAAGGAGCTTCAGGCTGTGAGAGGATGAGCCTCTGGTTCTTATCTGACTGACCAGGCCTTTCTCTGGAGTCTACGCGCGTTCACAGTCCAAAAACATACATGTTGGTTTAACATGTGTTCCTAAAGGGACCTTAGGAAGTGTGGGTTGTGTTGACCCTGTAATGGACTGATCAGTCCAGGTTGGACCTCGACTCTGGAGGCACCAGTTCCCTGTGACCCTCAACAGGATTAAACATAAACGAACATTTAAACACTCATTACTAACATGGATTTTTTTTTTAAAGGACTTTTTTCTTTATGCACGCTGAGCTTTTGGTGAAAACAAACTTTTTCCGGGTCGACCCAGGACATGCTGGAGAAAATATATCTCTGGTTTGGCCCTGGAGCGCCTTGGGATCCTGCCGGAGGAGCTGGTAGAAGTGGCTGGGGAGAGGACCGTCTGGGACTCCCTGATTGGGATGCTGCCCCCGGACCCGGATAAGCGGAAGGAGACGAGACGATATTTCTTGTTGATGTAACTGCCATCTTGCGTGCACTCATGTCCAGATTAAGCTGGAGATTTTAAATGCTCTCAGATTTTAGTGCATATGTAGACGATGGAGATTTGGAGAAATGATGACATCACAGCCTGCTTTGCACACGCCCACTTTTACTTTCCCCCAGAAACCACAACAAGAATGAATTTTAGGGTTTTTTTCTACGACTGCCTCATTTGTTTTGACTGTTGCTCCAAAATTCAGGTAATGTGCCGAAAAAGTTACAGAACAAAACTCATAACATCTGATCTTAAAGGGACATTTTGGCCATTTTAAAGTGTGTTTCTCACCTGTACCAACAAACCTGCTGCAGATTGCTTCCTGAATGGCCTCTGTTTGGAGAAATAGTGTTTATGTCCATAATGACTGATGGGCTAACGGCTACACAGCCAAAACCAATGTTTTGCTACCAACTCAAAAAAACTTCAGTCTCTAAAATGTCATTTAAATGTTATTTTAGAAACATATGTTGCTTTAGCTACAATACACTGGTTGTGGCTGAGCACAGACTAGCTGTAGTGAGCTAATAACTGGCTAGCATAGCTTCTTGAGCGGCCTCAGGTCAGAGTTACAGAGTTTATGACCTTCAGGACTGATGAGCTAACAGCTAATCTGAGCACAACCAAGACCAAAGTGTATTGTTGCCATCTTAAAACAGCTTCAGTCTCCTAAATCTCACAGATGTTAGTTTAACGTCATTTCATAAATACGTTTATGAGCAATTTTATGGGTATTGATGGGGCCAAGTCCTGCAAGAATGTTTTTAAATGTCTGCCAAAATAACCATGTCATGTAAAATGTATGGCAGTTTACAAAAAAATACAAAAGTTTAAAGAATTGTATCTTTAATTCCAATGATCTGGTACGAAATGAACCCCTGACTGGTATTAGCCCTTGGACCATTGCTTTGAGATACTTAAGAGATCACAGCTCTTGTAGTTTAACCATCAGTGTGTCTGAAAGAGGCAGAAACATCTTCACCCTGATAGAAGATGATGTAATTATTCCTCCAACTGTGCTTTGAGGTTTTCATGTGTACTGTACTCCTGCATGTGCTGTGAAATAGCTGTTGTGTTAAAAGTGGAAAATACAGAAACATACACCAAAGACAATCCTACAAAATAAAGGATGTATGAATTCTGGGGTCAGATTGGGTGAAATTAAAGTTGAGGACATCTGCAGCCTCTCTATGTTAATTTGTGATTGTCAGGAAGAGCGTGATGGCAGTTTGTTATGGATAAATCAAATTGGATAAAAAGAAACATCCTTCCAAAGAATAAATACATTTGAATAGAATATGAGGTCAACTTAGCGAGTTGTGATGAAGGACGAGTTCCATTTTGCATATCTATACAGAAAAAAAGGACCCAGCTCTGTGTTCCCAGTGCTTTAAACCAGTATTTTACTGGGATGTGACCAAAAAAAGTCTGCAACTTTTCTGTTTGAATCACTTAACTGTAAATTTCCTTGTTTTAATTTGTTCACAAAATGTTTTAATTATGTCCAAGGATGAAATTTAAATTCCTAAGGTGGAGGAAACACAACTGGCTTGAGCACAGGGCTGGAGGTGATGTCTACCCTACACGGCTATGCCTAAAAACAACAGCCAGTGTCCATTTAATACAGAGTAACATCGTGTTTAGATGGTAAAAACTACAGGGCTCAACCCTGACTTTAAGAAAGTACAGCGGACATGACCCCCCCCCCTCCAATATACACCCATGAATATGTCTCGGTTCTAGGGGTGTGACGAAATCTCAACGTACGAGATCTCGCAATATTAAAATGTCACGATATTTTTCGTTTATTTCGGGCATCTTGTTAGGACGCCTCCCCAGGGAGGTGTTTCAGGCATGTCCTGCCGGCAGGAGGCCCCCGGTTCAACCCAGGACATGCTGGAGAAAATATATCTCTGGTTTGGCCCTGGAGCGCCTTGGGATCCTGCCGGAGGAGCTGGTAGAAGTGGCTGGGGAGAGGACCGTCTGGGACTCCCTGATTGGGATGCTGCCCCCGGACCCGGATAAGCGGAAGGAGACGAGACGATATTTCTTGTTGATGTAACTGCCATCTTGCGTGCACTCATGTCCAGATTATCCAATAGGCTTTTGGGCTTCTGCTCATCCAAAGTTGGGTCTCAGAGTAAACAGGTCCAGGAGGGAAACCCAGACATCCCTCTTCCCAGCAACACTTCCCAGTTCCTTCTGGAGAAGCCCAAGGCATTCCCAGACCAGAGAGGATACATAAATCCCAGTGGGACGTGCCTGGAAACCCTCTGGAGGGAGGCCACCAGGAGGCATCCTGATCAGACGCCCAAACCACTTCAGCTCCTTTTGATGCAGAGGATCAGTTCTACTCAGATCCCCCCCCCCCCCAGATGACAGAGCTCCTCATCTCTAAGGCTGAGCCTGGTCACCCTATGGAGGTCGCTTGTATCTAGGATTTTGTTTAGTCATGATCCACAGCTCATGACCAGGTGACATTAGTAATATAGACACACCAGTAAACTGAGAACTTTGGCTTTTTGACTCGGCTCCACTTCACCATGACGAGTGGCCCATCGCTCTCGTTATGAAGACACACCCTGATTAGTCGCTCCATTCTACCATCACTCCAGAACAAGACACTTCTCAACTCCTCCACTTGAGGCAGGATCTCATTCCCAACCCAGAGAGAGCACTCCACCTTTTTCCAGTGAATTCAGAAGGGTGCACGATGGGTTCTAGACACCCGTGACAGTGCTGTGACTATGTCGGGAGAAAAATGAATTTACACATTTTTTGAAAATGTTCAAAATTCCAGTGACTTGACAGCAAATCTCTGCAACCAGAGCAAACAGAAAACATGTTTCTATACATTTTATAAACTTTCTCATGAAAGCTTCTGTTTCCAGTTTTGTCCCGACTCAGATGTCGCTTCATTTTTAGCATAAAGCATGATGTCATTCCTCTTATCAATGTGCCATATGCTAATGCCTAATACTGTACATCAAACAATATTTAAACAAGTAATTTAAAATCTAAAAAGTCAGTATCTGGTATTGGTAACCAAATAGTAAATGTGTAGTAAAATGTGACTTGTTTCATTGACCATCGTTTAATAAAATCTGCTGAGTGGTGAAACGTGCAGTGACCTTTGAAATGGACTCCAAAACCAAAGGTCACCTTACGAGTCGGGCCTGAAACGTGTGCATGTTTGTGTGTTTTGATTGTAATTAAAGCTCCCGCTAGCAGCAGTCATTCTCATCGGCCCCATTCTACACTGAATGATCCAGCCTTCAACCCCTGTGTGTAATTAGGACCAGATGCAAACTGCCAGAGAGGTTTCTCAATAAAGAGCATTGATGGGACCCCCGAGGGAGAGTGTGTGTGTGTGTGTGTGTGTGTTTGCCCATGACACGATTAGAGGTTTGGATCAATAAAGGTCAGTTAGGCTATTTACATACCCCACTGGCTGTTGGGGATTTCTTTATTACTTTTTATGTGTTTGCCTACATTTTTTTATTTCTTTATCCCCACCACCCACATTCAGCTCCTCAATCACTTTCCCAACAATGGAGTTATCTTTTCTCCCCTTCCAGTTGTGCAACAGGACAAACATACAGAACAAGATCAAGACTGCCAAGGAGGAGACGCCGTCTGATGAAGAGCTACTGGATCCATCTGGGAAATATTATTGTTTTAAAAACCTCAGACAAACATAAAAAATTAAAGCTTTTCTTCCATAAAAGTCATGAATTTACACAATAAGACAATAAAAAACGCAAGAAACAAACATCTCTAGCTTATTGTTTCTAGTCACAACCTCTGCAAAAGAGAGAAAATGTGAAGCAGATGCAAACAAAAGGTTATTTTATCTACATGACAGGTGAAGAAAGCCCATCAGTGTAAAAGTGATCACATGGCAGGTTGGTGCTCTGAACCCACAGGAACAAGGTCAGGGGTTCAATCTCAGCCGAGGTCTTCCTGTGTGTGTGTGTGTGTGTGTGTGTGTGTGTGTGTGTGTGTGTGTGTGTGTGTGTGTGTGTGTGTGTGTGTGTGTGTGTGTGTGTGTGTGTGTGTGTGTGTGTGTGTGTCCATTCATTTATTTCACTATCATCCATCCTTCCATCCATCCCTCTATTATCTATCCATCCATCCATCCATCCCTCTATCATTCATCCCTCTATCATCCATCCCTCCCTCTATCATCCATCCATTCCTCTATCATCCATCCATCCCTCTATCATTCATTCCTCTATCATCCATCCCTCCCTCTATCATCCATCCATCCATCAATCCTTCCATCCATCCATCCCTCTATCATTCATCCCTCTTTCATCCATCCCTCTATCATCCACCCTTCCATCATCCCTCTATCATACATCCCTCTATCATCCACCCTTCCATCCATCCTTCTATCATCCATCCCTCTATCATCCATCCATCCCTCTATCATCCATCCATCCCTCTATTATCCATCCTTCCATCCATCCCTCTATCATCCATCCATCCATCATCCATCCATCCATCCCTCTATCATCCATCCCTCTATCATCCATCCATCCATCCATCCCTCTATCATTCATATCTCTATCATCCATCCATCCCTCTATCATATATCCATCCATCCATCATCCTACCATCCATCCATCCCTCTATTATCCATCCATCCCTCTTTCATCCATCCATCCCTCCCTCTATCATCCATCCATCCCTCTATCATCCATCCATCCCTCCCTCTATCATCCATCCATCCATCATCCATCCATCCCTCTTTCATCCATCCATCCCTCCCTCTATCATCCATCCATCCATCATCCATCCCTCCCTCTATCATCCATCCATCCCTCCCTCTATCATCCATCCATCCCTCTTTCATCCATCCATCCATCCCTCTATCATCCATCCATCCCTCCCTCTATCATCCATCAATCCCTCTATCATCCATCCATCCCTCTATCATCCATCCATCCATCCATCATCCATCCCTCCCTCTATCATCCATCCATTCATCCATCATCCATCATCCCTCTATCATCCATCCATCCATCTATCATCCATCCATCCCTCTATCATCCATCCATCCATCCATCATCCATCCATCCCTCTATCATCCGTCCATCATCCAGCCTTCCAGTTACAATCAGAACAGATTTCCTTCCTGATGATTCTGAGCGACAGAGTTGAGCCTTAATGACCTGAAGTTCACTGAAGTGACACGACGAGGTTCTTCTAATGAAAACGGCACCAGGACATTTAACCACCTCCAGTGAAGCTATCTCATTTTCATGTCTTCAAAGCAAGACTCCAGGTCCATTTGAACCACAAAAATAAAATTATACAAATCTAACTTTGGATCGTTTTTACAAATGTGTGCAACGTGTGTGAAATGAATCTGAAACTGAATGTTTTGCCTAAAAGCATTTTTCTGCCCCGAGTTAGAGGGGCAGTAATGACTGCGCTCCTTTCAGCTGGTGAGATATGTGCTGCGTGTTGCAGTGAATACAAAAAGAGACCCAAACAAAGCTCAAAACGCTGCACGGAGAAGGCGCTCTCACAGTTTATCAGTATTTCAGCACGGCAAATCAGGTATTCTTTGTAATCCCGCTTCTTTTGTCAGTTCATCTAAAAAGCACCGCTTCAATCTTCCATGGATGTTTTTGTTTTCTATTTCCGTCACTTAAAAACATGGTTTTCCTCTTTTCTGCCTCATACACCATTCATCTCAATTAGGAGCGTGTCCTTGTCAGAAGCGAACCAACATTATGTAGATTCCCACTAGAAGTTGTTTCCAGGATCATGGAAAGGGGCAGCACAGAGGACCAGATGAGTTTTATCAATGAGCTGTTTTTAGGTACTGGGATCTTAAGATGGGCTCTCTCCCACGGTGATAAGGTACGCTACATGGATGTTCAGATATTAGAATATCGTGTGTGGGACCCTCGGTAGGTCGCCTTTCCCAAACATCATGTCTCAGTAAAACAAAAGGTAGAATGAGAAAACCGTAAAAGCTTTTTGGCTCCGATTCTTAACAGAACTGTTAGCAACTCATTTCAGACCTGGGAAGAGAAAGATTGTGTTTTAGTGAGTGTGGGAGCTGCAGGCAGAGGTCAGAGGTCATGGAGCTGCTGGCCTGTTGAGGTTGATGTATGGGAGCTTAGAGTCTAAGTAGCTTTAATTACGTCGACCAGGATCCACAGAATTCCAGCCCTGATTACGGCCGGTGGCTGGTGGAGATCCAGAGAGTTCAAGGGGGGGAACAAAGGGGTGTGAAGAGGAGTCCTGATTTCCTTCCTTTTTTTTTTCATATTCAAACTTTTAAAATAACTTTATTCCACGTTCCGTCTCCCTCTGGTGTCAGTATTTGAGTCCAAAACCTGTCAAGGAGAGCTCTTATAAACCCCTTTATCCTCATAAACATTAGGATTTTATAAGTGGTCAGTTTTAGTACTGTAGCTTGTTATCTACATTCCAGTTTTGCTGTGGCAACATTTACAGACACTCGCTGTTTTAGGCAGATAATGATTCCTAATCTGCTTTATTTACCCACGTTACACTAGTGTGGTTTGAAATGTGATTAGCATGTGCTCCAAATAATGCTTTGCTAGCGCTTTAAATGAAAGATAAACACGCAAGTGCAAGTTTCAATTCAGTGGAGTATAGGAGCTTAATTTATTTGCTATGAAAAGGCAAACAGGAGCAGATATTGAAAATGTGGCTACGTGACCAATTAAGGTGATTAAACTGAAGGAATTAAGAATCCCCCACCGTGGAGCACGCAGGGTTAGAGATATCCTGGTCTGCTGCACAGTGCCGCAAATTTAACAGAAGGTGTTTCCAAGAGCAACATCCAGGTCATTATATAAAATAAAACCAGTGTGACATTAGAGCAGGGATTACTTTGGTGTCTGGATTTCAGCTACAGTGGTGTGAAAAACTATTTGCCCCCCTTCCTGATTTCTTATTCTTTTGCATGTTTGTCACACAAAATGTTTCTGATCATCAAACACATTTAACTATTAGTCAAAGATAACACAAGTAAACACAAAATGCAGTTTTTAAATGATGGGTTTTATTGTTTAGGGAGAAAAATAAATCCAAACCTACATGGCCCTGTGTGAAAAAGTGATTGCCCCCCTTGTTAAAAAATAACTGGTTTATCACACCTGAGTTCAATTTCTGTAGCCAACCCCAGGCCTGATTACTGCCACACCTGTTTCAATCAAGAAATCACTTAAATAGGCGCTACCTGACACAGAGAAGTAGACCAAAAGCACCTCAAAAGCTAGACATCATGCCAAGATCCAAAGAAATTCAGGAACAAATGAGAACAAAAGTAATTGAGATCTATCAGTCTGGTAAAGGTTCTAAAGCCATTTCTAAAGCTTTGGGACTCCAGCGAACCACAGTGAGAGCCATTATCCACAAATGGCAAAAACATGGAACAGTGGTGAACCTTCCCAGGAGTGGCCGGCCGACCAAAATTACCCCAAGAGCGCAGAGACAACTCATCCGAGAGGCCACAAAAGACCCCAGGACAACATCTAAAGAACTGCAGGCCTCACTTGCCTCAATTAAGGTCAGAGTTCACGACTCCACCATAAGAAAGAGACTGGGCAAAAACGGCCTGCATGGCAGATTTCCAAGGCGCATAAAGAACATTAAGGCTCGTCTCAATTTAGCTAAAAAACATCTCAATGATTGACAAGACTTTTGGGAAAATACCTTGTGGACCGACGAGACAAAAGTTGAACTTTTTGGAAGGTGCGTGTCCCGTTACATCTGGCGTAAAAGTAACAGCATTTCAGAAAAAGAACATCATACCAACAGTAAAACATGGTGGTGGTAGTGTGATGGTCTGGGGATGTTTTGCTGCTTCAGGACCTGGAAGGCTTGCTGTGTTAGATGGAGCCATGAATTCTACTGTCTACCAAAGAATCCTGAAGGAGAATGTCCTGAAGGCCATCTGTTCGTCAACTCAAGCTGAAGCCATCTTGGGTGCTGCAGCAGGACAATGACCCAAAACACAGCAGCAAATCCACCTCTGAATGGCTGAAGAAAAACAAAATGAAGACTTTGGAGTGGCCTAGTCAAAGTCCTGACCTGAATCCTATTGAGATGACCTTAAAAAGGCGCTTCATGCTAGAAAACCCTCAAATAAAGCTGAATTACAACAATTCTGCAAAGATGAGTGGGCCAACATTCCTCCAGAGCGCTGTAAGAGACTTGTTGAAAGTTATCGCAAACGCTTGATTGCAGTTATTGCTGCTAAGGGTGGCCCAACCAGTTATTAGGTTCAGGGGGCAATCACTTTTTCACACAGGGCCATGGAGGTTTGGATCTTTTTCTCCCTAAATAATAAAAACCATCATTTAAAAACTGCATTTTATGTTTACTTGTGTTATCTTTGACTAATAGTTAAATGTGTTTGATGAGAAACATTTTGTGTGTGTCATGTCCTGGGTGCCTGCAGGCAGTCTGTGTTTCTCCCTCAGGGCGTGGCAGGCAGATCCTCTCCAGCTGCAGCTCATCAGCTTCATCAGAGGAGGACCTTCATAAGGAGCAGATCTACAGAGGGACAACGCCAGTCTTTTCCACCTCACCAGTGGTAAACACAGGTCTGCTATTTAAAACCTTGTCTTTGACCTTTTTGTAATCTTATATCCTTGTTCCTCCAGTCCATCTACCTGGCGCCGTCCACCTCAAGATCCTCCAGAGTCCTCCTCAAACCTCATGTCCGCCTGGTCTGCCTGTCCCCCTGCCAGCCAGCTTCCTCCACTCCATTCATCCTCCATCAACTTCTCACCACTGCTCCAACCATCCTCACCCAGGACAGACAAAACCTCCCAAGATCCCTATCTTCATCCTACCAGTAAGACCTCCATTCAATATTCATCTCAGCACGTATTATCCTCATCTCCATATACTCACTCTCCTCTCTCCTCTCAGTGAAGACTCCTGTACCCGGATCCCACGGATCCTCCTGGATCCACCTCCACTCCACCAAAACTTTATAATAAAACATTTGTTTTACTTACCTCCTGTTTCCTCCAACTGTTGTGTTGCTCCAGGATCCTCACAAAACCTCAGATTATGACAGTGTGACAAACATGCAAAAGAATAAGAAATCAGGAAGGGGGACAATAGTTTTTCACACCACTATCAATGCTGTATTTGAGGGATTTGATTCCAACCAAGTCAACTTTAACAGAAATGATCAATTTTGTTTCTGAAAATCATTATAAAGTCCTGCTCTATCTGCAACAATGTGCACATTATGGCTCCATGTGTAATTCATTTTATTTCTTTAAAATACTAAAAATGTTCTATTTAAAATAGTGGCTCAATAAAAGTTGGTTCTACAGTTTGGAATAAAAATGAAAAAGTCAACATCTTCCTATACATTCCTGTAACACATAACTATAAAACTGACAATGTAACTCAGACAAAAATCAAAAGGTTTTTTATAAAGGTACACTACGCAGTTTTGACAGTACAGAAATACCTTTTCGCAATGTATATTTGTACTGACAAGTTATAACTTCCACTCTGTTTGGTGTGCACATAGAGAATACACGCTCATAAGTTTTGAAACTAAATAAACTCCATTAGCATGCAGGGATTTTTGGCCGGGCAGCAAGTTACTCCAATTTCCAACTTATTGACCTAATTAATGTGGTAAAATACTAATACTCTCTTCTTTTTTAAAACTATTTTTGTCCAAATGATTACAACTAGAATTAAGGTGGCTGCCAAAAACAACACAACCTGCAAATTAGGTTATCTGATAATAACCTTCTTAGTGAGTGTGTTGTAGTCCTGTCCAAGTCGTAGCACTGGGATAGGCACCAGACCCCAAAACTCAACAGAATAAAGCAGGTTTGGAAACTGAGGGAGTGTAAAAAAATAAAAAAGTAATTAAAAAAACCAGCACAGACAGTCTATTTGAAGGGTTATTTATCATCATCTGTGTGACAGAGCTTTAACACTTATAAGTTGTTCCCTTGAAGGAACTTTCTGAAAGCAGAAACAATTGTTTCATCAAAGAAAATTACTTAAAACTATCCTTGTTTCTGTAACTCTGACCTGATGTTGCTGCTCACAGAGCGAGTAGAGCTCGGCCTCTCTGTCTGGAGCATAGCGTCCACTTTTTAATGATTTCTCTGCTTTTGAAATCAGTTATGTCTGCTGGACTCTCAGATCAAAAAACCTTGCTGATGTTGATATAAGGCAAACAATCTATGAAAGAAAGGCAACATAATGTTAAAAATATTAAACATGTGTGCTTTTCTGTCCCTTTTGTGGTTGGTACTCATTCTGTTTCTTGTGATGAGTCAGTAGAGATTTGAGAAGTTTATCCCCAACACCGAAATGTCCTAGCCCCAAAAGCTGGACCTAAGCAACATGTGGTCACCTATAACAGTCAGCCCCAACAGATCCATCATTGTCAGCTCATCATTCAGTACTTTTGATATGTTGTTTGCAAAAGAACCAACTCTGTTGCATGCTAACATTAAGGAATCATGAGCTAAAAACTCTCCAGCACTAGCATAACAGCTAGCCATTTTTGGGTTAGCCTAACCCAACCCTAACCCTCGTGAGACACGTGACTTCCTGGGTACCGTGACGGCGACAAAGATCTTGCAATCGTGGTATTCTGGATCTAATCACCAGATGGGGCTAAGTGACTTTTCATTAACTCTGTAAAGAGTCATATTAGCACAGACTGGCTCAAGGAAAAGATTTAAAAAGATGAAAAAGTTGCATATTATCACTTTAAAGTCCCAGAAAAAAGTCAGCAACAGTCAACAAGCAGTGTTGGGTAGTATCGGAATACATGTATTTAGAATACTATTTTGACGTACTGTATTCCGGTACAGTTACTATTTTTAAACAAGGTATTCAGAATACAGTTACTTTCGTAATACCATTGGAATACTTGGAATACTTGTGTCTCCATGTTGTGCAGGTTATCTATCCCATAATGCCCCTAAACAATGTGCCTCCGTTACCATAACAACCCTACCAAAACAAGAGAGTACACTCCCGACCAGCTGGTAGCAACAGGTAGCAGCTAGCCTCGTATGGATTCAGACCAAGAGATGGAGTGGTCGGAGGGACAACCGCAGCTGAATCAACCTACCAGCAGTGGAGGAATAAATGCATTCACTTCCTGGAAATTCAAGCTAATTTTCACTCTAAAAAAGGAGCGGGGCGAGCGAAATATGACGGTGCAGTGCGATCTTTGTCTGCCAGCTAACAACCTACTAGCTGCATCCAAAGACTCTAATCTAATCTGAAGAAACACCTTAAAGTTAGTTTTATCTTTCTAGTTTTGCTTCCTTAGTACTTTATTTAACAGCCTGTATCGTGTTAGTTCTGTCATTTCTCACATTTACAGTGTCGGTGTTGTATCTGAAATGACGTTAGCTTGATGATGTTGTTGTGGTTTCCCACAAATGTGGGTTTCATGTTAAGAGCTTTCCATCTGGAGTGCAATGAACATCAATGAACATCACTTATTACAATAGACTTAAATCGTGTTTTATAGGGGAAGTATTCTAAGTATTCCAAGTATTTAGAATACAGTACCAGGATTAAGCAAAGTAACGGAATACAGTACAAAATACATTTTGAAACAGGTATTCAGTATTCTGTAACTACATTTACAAAGTATTCTCCCCAACACTGTCAACAAGTAATAAAAAGGATTTCCTTTTGTTACAGTGAATATTTCATTTGAGCTCCCTGAGTTGTAGTGCACAAATACACATCAGCTAATCTTGTTGTAGAGGTACGACTGAGAGTTGCTTTAACCAAAAATGTGAGGCAACAAAAGACATAATTAGAACACTGTGACAAGATCGAGGCAATTTGTTGATCATCGTGACCTGGTTGTACATAAAATTTACCTCAAAGGTGCGTTACATACCAACAGCCTCTGTGCACGCATCAGTTCCGTGTTTGGCGTGAGGATGGTACGAGACTTCCGGTCTCTGTGCTAACGATGGGAGGTGGGATTTTGATCGTGTTGATACTGTACAGAACGGCACACAGCAGTGGTGGTTAGACCTGCTGTCAGTATGTTGTTGAAACACAAATCTTGTCAGTGTACATGTCATGTTTAGGACATGAACACATAAAAGCTTGACATAGAAGGCCACGCACAAAAAAAGAAAGATTTACAAGCTCCCGAAAGGAAACTAGCAAACACAGTATGTGCTTCCAGCGGCTACCGGAAGTTTACGTCCATCCTGACCTTCAACCGGGAATTACGTCACGTAGCTGCGTGCACAGAGCCCATTCAGTGTGATTCTAACCGAACATGATCTGGGCCGTGTTCAGCCATGCTCTCAGGTTTTCTCCTTCCTGCTCCAATCTAGTGCAGCTGTGCAGCAGTTGATCACCCTCATCATGTTCACCTGTGTTCCACATCAATTTGGAACCTATAATTAAACGTGCAGTGTGTGCATATTCAGGCATGTGGAAATATGCATATGTGGAAAGTGAACAGATGCAAAATTTCACATCCAACCAGTGCAGCCAACAGGTACGGAGGGAGGATATGGTTTGGTGTAGGAACAAACTGACCTGCATCTTAAATCAACACACTGGTTTTATGCACTTATCAGAAAAAATAACATTTTTATGGTGAATAATTACAGCTTATCTAATGGATCATACTGTTGAGTCTGCTGTAATCATTTCAAATACATCTCAGTTTTTGCAAAATACAGTTGAATTTTACTTGTTTTTCATCATCTTCCAGAAGTCATGAAATGAAGGATTTTTCTTTGCAGTAAGGAGGATTTTAAAAAACAAATTAAAAACAAAATCACTGGATATTTAATTTTATTTTGTAATAGGTTAATGACGCACTTGTTGCACGTTGTCTTGACAACTCTGGTTAAATATAGACTTTGTGTCATGATTTATTCTGCAGCAAAAAGCTGCTCCCAGTTTTCCTTCAGACTCAAATTAAACACAAAACACTAAATTGAGAAGTTCTTTTCTAGTATTGAAAGTTGCAGTTTTTTTTTTATGTAGCAGAGGGTCCAAAGGGTCAAAGTAAAAGTACTTCAAACCAAGTTATCCACATTAATCCTGAACAAGTTTTATCTGGTTACTTTACTGAGAAAGTAAAGAAGTTCAAGAGTTGAAAAACAATCAAATACTTCTTGTTCGGAGATGAGATCTATAGCAAAATTGTTCTCCATAAAGCAATAATTAGGGAAAAAAAGTCTCTGGTAGAGGACCGGATCATCTAGCTGATGAAGCCTCCTGCTTCTGTCCTACAGCCGTGCACATCCACGAGGTTCACGTTGGGTCCTGCTGGACCCACAGTCCCAATGCAGGCCTCTATCAGCCTCAGTTCTCCCCATCTTACTGAGATTCTTGGGACTCGCTGTCTATTTTTAGCCACCCACTCCCATAAAATTTGCTTTGGGTCCCACAGGATCCCGATGCAGGGCTCTAGACCACAAAGAAGAACAGGTTAGTAGATATGTTAAAAATAGCTGTCTGTCTAATTACGCCTTTCAGGGGATGCAGTCTGACTATGATTACCTGCGTAGTTATTTTTGTGTCTTTTGTGAAACAGATTTAAGTCTATGACTCATTTACAACATTTTTTGTGAGACTTTCCACTTCAGTTTAGCTCACAAACTGCAGCCGTAGCAACAGTCCCTGAATGACCCAGCCTGAGGTGTTTGGCTAGGACGAGTGGATACATTTGGTCTCACGTTTTCTTCTTCTAAAAAGATGTGCTTGATTAGTTTGACTCTAAGAGCTGAGAGAAGTCTTTGTACCTGCATAACCACAAAACAGTGAAGATGCTAAAGCGCTCACAATAAAAGACCCTAATTAAGTCACAAGGGTGGGAAAAAACTAGACTGTTCAATCAGCGCCTTCAGACGTCTCATCTGACACACCAACCAATCAGGTCACGCTTTGTTTTGACAACACAAAAAGACAAACGCTCTCTAAGGAGGTGTCTGCTCTCCAATAAAGTCCATAAATTGCACTTTCATGCTCAAACAAACTGATGCTCAATTAACTTCCTGCCCGTATTTGTTGGCTGAATGTGCAGCAGCTGCTTTACTTTTACACCGTCACCTTTACCCAAAAGAAAAAAACCAGAACCGAACGAAACCCCTGAGACAAAGAGAGCAGACGGGTTTATGACACTTGGCTTTAAATTTCCCTCTCAGCCGCAACGCCTTCAGCTCTCCGTCAGATGAAAGGCCCCGTGTTAGGAGAGCACTCATAAAAGAATGGAGTGTCGCAGCGAAACAACAGAATCAACACGTAATACAGGTGACCTGACTGTCAGGAGTTACAGAAGATAAACAACCGAAGCTCCGTCTGCAGGCTTCTGTGTGCATGTGTGTGTTCCTCTCATAATAGCAATGGTGATTACCCGGTATTCAGAATTTACAGAATGATTTATAAGTTTAAAGCTTTGGAATGAATGAGACCAATCAGGGCAACAAAGAAAAATCAGGAATAAGTACAACATGAAAAAAGGATTAAACTATAAATAACTCAGCAAAGTCACTTTCCTCGATGTTGCCCTAAAAGCCATTTGGCTTTAAATCAGAAAGGAAATGTAGCGGTCCATGGTCGAATTCTAAGTTTGGTTTCCTTTGAAAGGCTAGGTGACCAACTCCATGATGGATGGAAGCGATGGTTTAAACATCGTCTTCTTTAAAATCAAAGAAGTTTGTGTTTGTCTTCTTGAAGAGCTCCAATCATCTGTAATCTGTCCACGGATCAGTCTTCAGTCCACTGATCAAACTCTGATGTAATGTGTGTCAACCTGTGTGGTAGTATAGACAACATGACCCCCCTTAGAACCAAGAACCAGACCACTATACACTCAGATTGTGAAGTCTCCAGCAGAACTTGACTTTTTTACCCGGGGAATCTTTCAGCAAACCTCCATTTCTTGTTGTTCTCGCTCTGACATCTCGTCAGCCTTCCAGCCGTTCAGCCTCTCTTTAATAATTCAATCCAAACTGAAACAAATCAATCTCCTCAGCAGCTCTGAGCCTGGGTCTTCTTACTGTCTTTGACCTGAAGTGGATCAGTTATTGCATAATGCAGAGAAGATATGTTCTTGTTTTGCTGTGAGCTACAGGAGGGAATCAAACCTAACTAAAAGTTCTTCAACACCATAAAAAGGACATTCGTCCCTTAGCAGAACCACGTGTTTAGCATCCATCAACTAGCTCCTGGTGTATTTAGGGCTGGTATTGAACACAGTTCCTGGTAAATCTGGTAGTTCCTTTAAGTTGGTTGGTTCGCTATAACGGACTTGGTTTTTAATCATTTTAGTCAACAGTGTTGGGGTTGGTTTGTCCAGAAGCTTAAAGTCAATCCAATCAGAAACCAGATCTGATGTGTTTTGGGTTATCGTTTTGTTAGAACACCATCTTGTTCACATTTCAACCGTCTAGCTGATGATTTCAGGTTCATTTAAAGAACATCATCTTTTATTATTCCATCCATTGTGTTCATCCAGCATGATGCTGCCACCACCATGCTTGAGAGTTAGTTCAGTGTTCTGACATCTAAAAGCCTCACCTTGACTGCTCAAGACAGCTCAATCTTTGTCTCATTTGACCATAAAACGTTTCTCTAGAAGACATTTGTCTCGTCCATGTGGACAGCTGCATGTTTCAGTCAAGCTTGAAGGTGTCTTCTATGGAGCAGGAGCTTCTTTCTTGGTCCTCTTAGTCCATTTATTTTCATCTGAGGGGGTCGGGTGAGTGTGGGTTGATTCAATAAGTTCTGTTTAGCATAATTTTTATGCTGCAAAGACAAATTACAGTCAGTCATGATCACTAACAGGACATTAATGACCCTTCAAGAACAGGGATTTTCAATAGGTGGCCCGCGGACCAGGTCTGGCCCACGACTCGCATGTTTCTGGCCAACCACGCGCCCCTAAACAATAACTTTTAAACAACTAAAGATAGATGCTGATGCCAGGTTTTGAACCCAGGCCTCTCAGGTGAATAATGGGTTCATCTACAACTAGGCCACAGTCTCCTTTATAGAAAAAATAATAATTTAATGCAAGTCATTTTCAGGCTTACAAAGAAAAGACATTAAAGCGGCACTCCGGAGGATTTCATCAGGAGAGCAGTTTTTGAATCTAACGTCCAAAGGCTCCTCCTCAAAACATCTCGACACGCGCGTCCGGTCGCGTGTGCGCGCGTGCACGCGGCGCATATACTTCGGACATGAACTGTACAGCTCAATGTGTAGGGTTTAATCACTCACAGTTCACAACTCTTATTCCAACAATACTACGAGGGTCTGAAGAGCCCTCTCTGTCCCTGCTGCTTCTGATATTAGCTCTGTTAGCACCGAGCTGCTGCTGGACTCTGAAGCTGAACTTGACTCGGCCCTGGATGAACTTTCTGACCAAAATAAACGCATAACCCTGTCAAGCCTTGCCATTCTGTGAGGTGAAAGGTTTAAAAATAAAAATAAATCCGTCTTTATCTGGAGAATGGGTAGGTTTTTAGTAGAAATGAGCCGTGAGTCCTCAGTGAACGGCTGAGACGGCAGAGAAACACACGGAGCGTCCTGTACGACAGCGCCCCCTACTGGTACAGGTTTGGTCGATGCGCGTGCATGTTGAGAGAATGCAGAAATTTGAATTTCATTGGCTGAAAAATGTCGGCGGCAAGAAATAATGGAAAGGGGGCTCTAGGAGGAAGGAGGGTCTTCATCAGAATGACAGATGTTGTGGAACTCAACCCATAGATCATAGTTTAGACCTGAAATATCATTTAAAACATTTAGAAAACTTTGATACAGAGAAAAATGCTCCAGAAAGCCGCTTTAAGAACTGGATTACATTTATATTTTATATATGACAAACTGCTGCTTTCACAGTAGCAAAATGATACAGTTTAAATATTTAACCAGTTCTCTGCCTTTAAAATATTGTTCAATGCTCATGACAATATGTCCTTGTATAATAAAACACTGCAAATCAGCTGGAGTAACCCCCCCTCCCCCGGTCCGCGGACCTCTTTACGGAGTGTCATGTGGCCCTTCCCAGTTTGTAACTGAATACCCCTGGTCTAGAACCTTCAGCGCCACCTATGTAAACCTCTGGGTAGGGATGCACCAGTATTGGTATCGGTATCGGTTAAAGTTACCCGATACCAGGAACCGATACCAGTGGCTTCACTGTCTGTTAGTGATGGGACTTATGGCTCTTTGAAGGGAGCCGTTCACCTCAAAGAGTCGTTCAAAAGACTGGCTCTTTTATGGTTTGTTTTTTTCAATATTCTGAATAAGCAATGTCCTAATCAACACCAATTAACACTGATAAGTGGTCTGTTCACAACTGACAGCCACACAGCTGCATCTTTGACAATGAAGGCAGCTTGACTTCTTTTGTTATCTTGAAAGTTTCAACTCATCCTATTGAAAAACAGCCATTCACACCTCCAACCGATTCATCGCCCAAGCCCTTTCCCAACAATAACCCCTCTCCACACCCCTCCCTTTCACCCTCAGACCCCCTGCCTGCATTAACAGGCTTTTGTTTGTTTCGCCATGAAATTAAAAAGTGAATACAAAGCAGGCATGCATAGTGCTTACAGTCACCCCCCAAAAAATGAACGGTTCTCTACAAAGACTCGGTTTTCCTCGTTCACAGTTAAGAGCCGTTCTAAAGATTCGGTTCATTCATGAACGTCACATCACTATACTGTCTGTGACTTGTGATTTATGTTGTAGTTTCCTATATTGAACACTAGGGGGAGCTATTGAGCTAAAGAGGAACAGTGTGGGTTGAGAGCTGGAGATGGTGCCAAATAGTTCATTTTATTTGGTTAAAATGTGGAAAACTGCAATAATTTCACTGTGAAATCACAGAAAATGCTTTTTTTCACCTTATATTTTAGTTTTGTGATCATTTTTATTAATATATTTTTTTTTATCTAACTCAGTTATTTGTTGTAAAAAGCAGAGAAGAAAAAATAAAACCTGTATTCCAATTTGTTGCATTTTTTTGTGTGGTTTTAGTATCGGTATCTGTACTCGGTATCGGCGAGTACTCAGATTTAAGTATCGGTGTCGGATCGGTTTTGAAAAAAGTGGTATCGGAACATCCCTATCTCTGGGTGAATATATTTTTATATTTGACCCTTTAAGGATCATACTGACCCTATGCAGAGGAGAGAAAATCAACAATAATTCAAACTTCTGAACCCGCTTCTTGTATTTAAAAGTCATTGTATTTGTGTGTTGTATTAAAATTCCATCCTTGGAAAAAAATTAATTAAACGCCCCAAATATGACATTAATTCCCATGATGAGTGGATTTATAATAAAACACCTTTAGAGGCAGAATTTTAAAAGACACCTGCAGTAATGGAAAATGATATCAAATAATTACAAAAAACTGTTCATATGGACACTGACAAGAGTCACAAAACTGAACAGAGTCGATGCATAAATGAGGTGGACAATGAAAGAAAAGCCAAGGGACTCAAAAAAATGATACAGTAGTTCACCTACAAAGAGATGCAAAGTGACCCAGCAGGAACAACAAAGACATGCAAATGACTGGGAGGGTGGGAAAAAAATCAAACGCACACAGTAAAGGACAACAAACGGTGACAAAATGACTACGCCTGCGGGTCCGTCCATCATGACCATGTGTGACACCAACAACAACCCAGCCTGCCCAGTACTAAAACGGTGAACTAATTTAAACACCAGGAGGCCAAAAACATGTCCACAAAGCTTAGCTAGCATAAATGATTGAAAGCAACTCTGTTCATCCATTGCAGGCCAAGCAGATGATGCTGCCTCTTTTCATGGCGCCGTCACGATGGATAAAAAGAACTCCAGTTGCTCAGGCAGAAAACAAACATAGAAAGATGCGTTCAAAGCTTTTTGACTTTGAGGTCTTTGATGTTTTTGTTTATCCAGGATCCAGTTGAGGAGTAGCACCTTGGCTTTCGCCCTTGACCCCACGCTGCATCACTTATAAAGTGCTTGATCTAATGTGGCGCTGCAGAGCGCTGTCACCGAGGGTCAAGGTAGAGAGCAGCAGATAAATCATGTCACAAAGAATTTCTGCTTTCTGTCTGGCGACGAGCGCCGTGTCAAGGTTCCGCTTGTTGGGAAGCCACTGATTTAGTCCGTCACTCGGGAAATGTGTTTGTGTGCTTTAGCATGCCGGGAGTCATGAAGCGTATGTGGAGCTGGGAAATGACGGAGACGAAACAACAGGCAAGAGCTGCTGGGGTGCAGGAAGACTTAGAGGAGGATGTGGTTTGACACTTTTCTCCAACTTCTCCACTTTATCTGAAAGCAGCAGGCTAAAAAAGACACAGTCTTCCATCAGCGTCTGTCCTCGAAATGTTCGACGGGATTAGACCATTTTTTATAAGTGCACAATCACAGCCTTGTTCGTAAATAAGAAATGCAGACCGTATTGTTTGAGAAGACAGGTGGATGCTCCAATCTGCATAGTAAAGACTTGAAGAGGAGAGGGTGAGTGGGAGAGCGTCTGATCTCAGCGTTTGATCTTCACGCCTTATCGTGAATGGACTTCAAACCAGGCGTTGTGTTGACTCAGTTGTGTGTGAAAGTTTAAGGCCAAATCGAGAGCTGTTGACTTATCAAAGTTCAAAGCTGCGTGTGAGTTTGTGTTGATGGGAAAAGCACAGCGAAAGAACTCAGTTCAGCAAAATCACTTTATTTGAATATTTCCCTTTGAACATCTACGATCGGTCAACAGTTTTTTGTGGAGGTAGAGAGCAGTAAATGTTTGAAGTTCATTTATACAGCACCTTTCACAGAAAAAAAATCACAAAGTGCTTCACAAAAAGCATCAGAATTAAAACATAAGTAAAAGACAAAAAACTAAAGTTCCGTGGGGAGGAACTAATGTTTGGTTCCAGCCGTGTTTTGTTTTGTGACGGACATTTCCGGTTTCGTTAACGAAGCTCCGCGTAGGCACTCAATTAAAAAACGTAAGCATCCTTAAATGAGCTGTATAATTTCATAACATCTGCAAAAATGTGTTAATGGGTGTTGCTAAACGTATTAATGAGCTGAAAAGGAAAGAGCAGAAAAGAATTTGGCTCAAAAACAGAACCCTGAGGTACTCCACGTCGGAGTTCAAAGGTTTCTGACATCATCTGGTTTATAAAGCTTCTGTCAGAAGATCATGTCATGAAATTTAGAGGTTTTGGTTTAGTTGAATCAGTTTTTTAATGTGTTTTTTTTTCAGTTTAAGGGATTTTTTTTTTTGTTCCTTGTAACTGAGACATTTTAGTTTTGCTTACTTACCTTTTCAGACCGCTTGAATTATTGGTCTTTACCTTCAGTCTGCAATCACACTCCATCCAGTTAAGTAGTCCCTTGTTTCTCAGCTTTATTATCAGAACTTGCTGTTTATTCAACCCGTTCACCGGTTTTTTCCTACACTTTAGTCCAATAGCCAGTTTTTGTGTCTGGGCTTTGGACCGCCAAGGGATCAGGATCAGTACCTCTAAGTCTGAGTCCATGGTTCTCGACTGGAAAAGGGTGGCTTGCCAACTTCAGGTCTGGAGAGAGGTCCTGCCTCAAGTGGAGGAGTTTAAGTATCTCGGGGTCTTGTTCACGAGTGAAGAAAGGAGGGAACAGATGATCGACAGGCGGATTGGAGCAGCGTCTGCAGTGATGCGGACGCTGAACCGGTCTGTTGTGGTGAAGAAGGAGCTGAGCCAGAAAGCAAAGCTCTAGATTTACCAGTCGGTCTACCTCCCAATCCTCACCTATGGTCATGAGCTTTGGGTAATGACCGAAAGAACGAGATACAAGCGGCCGAAATGAGTTTTCTCCGCAGGGTGGCCGGGCTCAGCCTTAGGGATAGGGTGAGGAGCTCAGACATTCGGGAGAATCGGAGTAGAGCCACTGCTCCTCCACATTGAGAGGAGTCAGTTGAGGTGGCTCGGGCATCTCATTAGGATGCCTCCCCATGGAGGTGTTTCAGGCATGTCCTGCCGGCAGGAGGCCCCCGGGTCGACCCAGGACATGTTGGAGAAAATATATCTTCGATCTGGTCTGGGAACGCCTTGGGGTCCTGCCGGAGGAGCTGGAGGTGACCAGGGAGAGGATGGTCCAGAGCTCCCTAAGTGGGATGTTGCCCCCGCTACCCGGACCTGGATAACGCAGAAGAAGTTGAGACGAGGCTTTAGTCCAATTCCTTGTGTTTCCTTGCGGTCCTTGGTCCCTAAGTTTCAGTTCTTTATCATTAAACCACTTTCACTTCTACTTTCTGCCTCTGAGTTTATATTTTTGGCTCTACCCATCACAACAAACCATCTGCCTCAGACCAATAACTCCCATGTTTTTGTCATTTTAGTGTCTGGTAACTTTGAAGAGAGCAAAGATAACAGCTTCTATTCCCTGTGGGAAAAGGTTGTCTGACTGCAAAATAAAAATATACAAATCCTCTAAATATGGCAGACCAGCACACATCAATATTTCAGGTGTGTTTTTCACAGTAAGAATAAACCTTTTCCCTGCTGACCTCGTTACAGACATACAGTATTAATGTTCTGTCCTCACATCTCTCTGATTAAACAACCTATTGATACCAAATACAAGCGCTCACCTCTCTGTATCACATCACTCATTTATGCACTGAATAGTAATGCATCTGCAACCCTACATGAGATTTATTTAATAGTGAGTTTTGTGTAGCGAGGCTCTGAAGCAATCCGAGCCGGCCTGACAAAGACTGTTCATCAGACCACGTGCCCTCTGGCAAAGCCTCGTTTTTACTTTAATATAAACTTCAAAATACATTAAAGAGGACGCGTCCTTACAGTGTGATGGAATAATTCACCAAATTAGAGGACTAATGAGGAGGAATCCAAAGTGTCCAGCCACAATGTGCAGGTTTTGATATTTTTTAAATAAACTTATACATGTTTAAAGTATACGTTTTTATTATATAAACTTTAAAATGGACATCAGTTTGTTATCGCATGATTATTTGAATAAAATGTTAGCAGTTTTGCACTGGACTGATGCAGGTAAATGCTCTGTGCTGCTGATGCTGGACCTGACGTCAGCTTTTGACACCGTTGATCATCAGATCCTCTTGGACAGACTGAGATGTTGGGCTGCTCTGTCAGGATCTGTGCTGAAGTGGTTGTCCTCATATCTGTCTGATGGATCAACCTTCCTGGCTTCATCGACCTACAAATCCCTCTCCTGTCCAGTACAGTTCGGTGTTCATCAGGGTTCTGTCCTTGGACCTCTGCTATTCCTGCTCTATCTGCTCCCTCTTGGTCAAATACTGTCTTCCTTCGAGGACATATCTTATGAGTGCTACGCAGATGATATCCAAACAACCGAACAACCTCTCCAAGGTCCACAACCTCCTGAAATGCCTGAATTCAATTAAGAGCTGGATGTCAGGCAGCTTCCTACAACTAAATGAGAGTAAAACTGAAATAATCATCTTTGCAGAAAACATGACTTTAAAGGTGAAGGAGATCCTTGGACCTCTGAGTCCATTAGTTAAATCTACCATCAGAAACCTTGGAGTAACCACTGACTCAGGTTTCACTCTGGAGAACCAGATCAGATATCTGGTTAAATCCTGTTTTTACCACCTCAGAAACATCGCTAAACTTGGATCCATTGTCTCCTGTCCTGAAATGGAGGTCTTAGTTCATGCTTTTGTCGCATGATCCCGCTTGGATTACTGCAACGCCCTTTACACCTGCCTTTCTATAACCTCCATAAACCGACTACAGACTGTACAGAATGCTGCTGCCAGGCTTCTCACTAAATCATCCAGTTTCTCTCGTGTCTCTCCTCTGTTGATGCAGCTGCATTGGCTTCTGGTTGAGTCTAGAATTCACTTCAAGATCCTTGTTCTGACCTGGAGAGCCCTGCATGGACAGACTCCTGCCTACATCACTGCATTTCTAAAACCTTACACTCCCTCCAGGTCCCTCAGGTCCTCTGACCTCAGTCCCCAAAACCAGAATGAAAACCAAAGGAGACAAAGCCTTTTCATCTGTAGCTCCAAGACTCTGGAACTCTCTTCCACTCTCACTGAGGTCTGGACTCATTTAAGAAGAAGTTAAAAACTCATCTGTTTAAATCTGTCTTTGTTTAAGTCTGTTGTCATTTGTGTCATGTTCATTCAACCCTTACTCATTTATTCAAATCTGTTTATTTTTTATATGTTTTCTCTTGTCAAGCGCTTTGTGATTTTTATAAATAAAGTTTTATTTACTAGTTCTACCTGTAAATCAGCTGTTTTTCCTCTTTAAGCTAAATGTTGGTGTCTCAAATCAAACATGGCTGATTCTGATTCTCCTTTAATGTGGATATGAGCCATAACTGTAAAGTTTATCTCCTTTTGCCCTGTTTAGCATCTCCTGTAGTCCCTATTATTTTGGACATAAACAGGCCTATAAATCATAGGGCAACAGCTGGCAGTAATAATAGCTGCACTTTGAGCTGCTATGTTAAGGGCAGGACATTTTCCCATGGAACTGTCCACTGAGAAAGGTCGTGGAAGACACCCGCCATCTGAAGAGCTCTCCTTCATATAGAGGCTGAAGGGTGGAGGTTCCAGATCTGCTGGCTGACAGCATCCCTGCACCTCCTTAGTGCAGGTGCACAGGCCTGGATGGCACTTTGGACCATTTCTGTAGAAGCTGCTGAATGTGAAGAGGCTCTCTCCTCACAGCATCCTTCTTTGGGTTGGATTTCTCCTTTTTCTCTGAGAGCTGCTTTGCAAGAATCAACCAAATGAAGTGTTTTTAAGGTAGAGTATTGATCCTTATCTCTTTAAGAGTCGAGGGGAGAGGAGGTCAGCTCGCTTCTAAATAAAAACTGAAACATTTAAAAGGAGAGAAAAAAATACTAAATTATGACTCAAATCTGCAAATCGTTTCACACCAACGCACATGCGATGACGCGTTCAGCGCTTCTATTAATCTACCATCATCAGCACCCTCCCCCATCCCCCCCTCCCTCCCTCCATCCCTCTCCTCCTCGGCGCGTCCCGCCGCGACAAACCGGTGCCAAGACTTTCCGAGCGCACGGCCGGCTTCTCCTCCCTCTCTCCCCCTTTTCTCCCCCTCTTGAGTGTCGGACTGGAGCTTCGGGCCATGTGCCGGACATTAAAATGACCTGAGGGATGCCATGTGAGCGGCAGCTCCATATTGGCACCGTGCGTAAACGCGGAGAGCAGGTGGATGGAGAGGCGGGCGGGATGCGGCTTTCCAGCGCGTCGGAGGCGCTCCGGAGCGGCGGGACGCCACGTTTCTACCGCAGAGCGGGACTCGATCTGAGGCTGGAACTCCGAGTTTAACCTGTAAGTGACTCTCTTATTCCAGATGGATCCTTTTAACAGGTGATCCCTTCAATCTGATTCTGTAAATAAGAGAAGCACTGCAAAAACAAGTAGGACAAGTTCAAATCCCAACAGGAATGTGAGAAAATCCGCGTTTATTTCACCTTAATGGATCCTTAGAGATACGAGACGTGGTGTTTTTGTTTTGAGGGATTCTGGAGACAGTTTGAGCCACAGCAGAGTTTAAATTAAATATCAAACAAACCTGATCAGGATCAGTTTTAGTCTCCTTTATTTAAAGAATGGTCCTACACACACACACACACACACACACACACACACACACACACACACTGGAACAAGCTCCTTCCTCTGGCATCACCTCACTTACAGCTGAGCTGAGATGCAGCAAATCACAGAGTCCATCCTGTAATTTATGGTTTTGTTTTAGAAAGAAGCCAATTCAAGTTTCCATTTGTGACACTGTTAATAGAGCAGCAGCTGACCTCCTCTAACAAAAAAATGTCCCTGCATCCTAATGAAACTAATACAGACTTAGTAAAAACCAGCTCATTATAAATGATCCTGCATGAGTCAGAGTCACTCATCCAGCTCCATCTGTGTCAGAGCTCTTAGCACTGGTTTGTTGTACCTTTCTGTTTGGATTTTATTGATCTTTAAATTCTCAAAATGTGGCACAAAATTTCCAGGGACAACCAGGTAATGTGTTTAAGAGCAGCAACCGCCTCCCTTTGTACTCGTTTTCATCGATTGTAACGAGGATCCATCGTTCCTGTCCCTACTGTTGCCGGTGGTAACCATAGATGTCCCTAAACCAACCAGCAGAGTAAAGGTTCACTGTGTTTCCTCACATTTATCAACTAAAACTTTAGAATTTGGACCCGAAACATCATTTATTTACAGATGTACTGGAGGATTCAGAGGAAAGTTTATAAAACATCTAATTGAAGAGCCTCAGTTTGGAGAAACAGATTAGCTCTGACATGATTGACAGGCTAATGGCTAGTCACAATGGGGTCAGGACAAAGTGGGTTCGTCTTAAAACAAATAAACAAAGCTTTTATAGCTGTTCATAAAATGACTTTTTATAAAACTTTACATCACCGATGACTTACAGACCTCCATGTTTATTTATTGCGGTATTAGCAGCTTAGCTAGCTGTAGCTCTTCCATGAGGAATGTCATAATATTTCTGCTGGAATAACCATAAAATATGAAACTGTCAACAATGTAAAGGACTGTAATAATGCTCACTTAAACTTCTATGATAGTTTTGAGATAAAGCTGACAGATATTCATTTTGTACCAATCGGTGACCAGCCTTTGTCTGGTCAGAACGGATCTCTGTTTATCCAAACTGAGGTTGTTCAAAGAACTAAAAGGAGAGATATTAATATTTCATAAACGTACCACAGAAATTCACTTCTAAAGATCTGAAGTGTCATTTTAAAGCTAAAGTTTTCCATAATAACAGACTCAAAGAATCTAAAATCAGAACAAAATCTGTGTTTTAAACCAGATTTAACTGACATAACAACCATTAAAATGACAGATTGATTCAGGTGTTAAACTCCTTTAAACCTTTTGACTTTAGATTTAAAAACATGTTTATAAAAATCCCTTTTCGGCCATGTTTAAGTGTATTATTGTGCTGTGTGCAGCTTCCTGATCTTTTCAGTGAATTAGATTTGACCTCCAACAGGATGAGCTGGTGAGTCTGAGCTCAGCCAGGACCAGAATGCATTGCTGCTGTCTTAAAACGACCACAATCTCCAACACTAACAGTTTACGCAACGCTACCTTTAAACCTTTACATGCCATCAGCTTCGTATTAAATGTTTTTTTTTACTTTTTAGCTCATCAATAAGTTCCACGTGGGCCCAACTTTTGAATTTCAGAGCTATTGAAGCTAATGTTTTATAAATCTTTGCATCAGTTCAACAGAAATATTAAATCATTTCAGGCAGATTTGACCACCAGAAGTACTAGTTGCTGCTGGCGATTGTTGCATTGTTTCTAAATTACCACTATGTAACTCTAATGTGAAATTGATGTTAAAATTTAGATACATTTTTCATGATTTGCTATGATATTTTGCAGATTGGAGCTGCAGCAGTGCACGTTGGTTTTGGGTGAGCTCAGACTAGCGTTTAGCTCATCAAATATGCTAAACCTAAACTCTAGTTCTGCAAACTGAGGCCACTCAGGAAGCTACAGTCATTTTTTATAACAAACACTTCATTGATTACCGGTAAACTGATCTGACTGAATAGAGCTGAGCTAAATGACAGACTCACTTTAATCCTGATGCTAAATTCCATTTAGATTATAATAAATACTTCAAGGCATTCCTTGAGGACCTGGCAGCGTATAATGTTGATTTTTACATGTGTAATCTGGAAACAATCTTCAGATTCAAACACTATAAACCTCATTTCCTCTAGCCAGACTTAATCTGGTGTAATTCAGGTGGCTCGTCTCTGACACCACAGGGAAACGGTGACTGATCCCAGAACAGTGTCAGAGCTGTTTGTCCCAGAGATCAATTGAATAAACATTTGTCTTTGGCAACGCGGTGCCCTCGTCGTTCTCTTGCTCAGGCGCAGCCTTTTAAATGTATGCATTGGCGGGGGAGGCACAGCACACACACACACACACACACACACACTTAGCCTCAGTAGAATTAAGGTCTGGGCTACAGAACAAGTGGAAAACAGAAACCCCGATAGGACTCACCAAAATTTTATACAAGTGTAGAATACAAATGATCATGGGCGTAAATATGACTGCATTTATGGTGTTTGTTCCTTTCAACCATAACAAAACCCAAGAACCGTCTGCTTGTTGAGGATGGCGTTGGATCTAAAGTGTGCTTGTTGGTCCTGTAACGAACCTCGAGGGTTTTTTCTCCATCATCTGGCTCGAACGTAGAAGAAAATACCCCAAAAGTCGCTGCATTTTAAAAACTGGAATGAGCCGTTTCCTTCAAGTTTCTGCCCGTCGGAGCTTTGCTGTGAGTGGAATAAGCAGAGCCGAGGATGATGGGAAAGAAAAATCAATCATATAGAGGCACTATCTGGAGCATTCTCAAGGGAGGACACTTTATATGTTGGTTGAAGGTGTGAAAACCGTTATGTAAAGTCACCCTGCAACTGTTGCCATGGATATTGAATTGTTGCCCGTCAAAGGGAATATTCTTTGCTGCTCAGCTATACTTTCTGAATCTTCTCTTCTTTTCTTCTCTCCATAGATCTATCTTGCGATTTTACCGTCTTTTTACCGCTGGAATGTGAAAACAGTGGAGGTGAAACCCCCCAGACGTCCCAATCCCCAGTGCCCCAGACCCTCACACATCAAAGTCCCAGCTCCCAACTCACTCTAATCGGAGTTTAAAACCCCGGAAATCCCTTTGTTCGGTAAACTCAATGCTTTGAAGAGTCCAAGTCTGACCTATCACCTATCCCCTCCTTCCTGATTACACCGTTTTCTAAACACTTCAGATGTTTCGATTGAACTAAAGCCATGGCCTTAGATCAGTGGTCCTTCCTCCCAGCTTCACCCAACATCTCCATCCCTGAGTCCCTCCTATACGACATCCAAGGAAACGATTCGTACCCAAACGACACCGAACAGGACCACAAAGAGCTTCACCAGGACAAGACCAGCTCAGTGGTCATCACCTTCATCTACTTCATGGTGTGCGCCGTCGGATTGTGCGGCAACACCCTGGTCATCTACGTCATCCTACGTTACGCCAAAATGAAGACGGTGACCAACATCTACATCCTGAACCTGGCTGTGGCGGACGTTCTGTGCATGATGTGCCTGCCCTTCATCGCCTTCCAGCTGGTCCTGGTGCACTGGCCCTTTGGAGAGGCGCTGTGCCGGGTGATCATGACTGTAGGTGGGTGAAAGCAGAAGGCTAATGATTCACTGCTGAGAGCAGCAACAGTTTAAATGGGTAACTTTAAGGCTCCCCAACTGGGAAATTATCTTTGAGTCATTATAGTTGCAATAAAAAAAGAGGATTCTTAAATGTCAGGCCATTTAAACACTGCCAAGTAAACACGATCTCTAGAGCTGATGTCATATTGGTTGTCCGAAACTTTTAATTTCCTCCGTCCTTTGTTTTCCCCACCAAGAACTCAAAGATGTGTTCTGTTTTCCAGACACTGTTTATGCATTACTCGCTCTGTGGGATGTAACAGGAACCTTTCTTGTTCTTTTCTCTTTCCCTCTGCTTGCCCCACCCCTTCTCTTGGTTCCAGACTCCCTCAATCAGTTCACCAGCATCTTCTGTCTCATGGTGATGAGCATCGATCGGTACCTGGCTGTGGTCCACCCCATTAGGTCCACAAAATGGCGGAAGCCCCGCGTAGCTAAACTAATTAACCTCACAGTATGGGGCGTGTCGCTGCTGGTCATCCTACCGACTATGTTCTTCAGCGGCCTGAATAAAGTGCCGGTGTGTGGAATAGTGTGGCCTGAGCCCCAGGACGTCTACTACAAAGCCTTCATCTTCTACACCTTCTTCGTTGGATTCTTCCTCCCGCTGGCAGTGATCTGCCTGTGCTATCTGCTCATTATAGTCAAGGTGAGCCCGATACTAAACACACCTTTCTCCTTCTTTCAGTGGTTTTTAAGGACTATCGTGGTACAGAACAGAAAGCCAGCTCTGCTGCATATTTCTGCTACAAATAACTAATAAAATAACAACAAAATACAAATTCTATGGCAATTTGCAGGTTTAGGCTTCCAGATTAACTGCTATGGACTTTTTAAAGATGAGGTTTTTTTAAGATGGCAGAAATCCACTTTTATTCATCAATCTGGTTGGAACTAATCCTTATTTTTTCAAACTGAAGCATTCAAAAATCTATCAACAAGATACTAATCATTCGAGTATAACCTGCTTTAAAACATCTAAGTCGCTGCTTTCATTCTAGTAGAAGCAGAGAAGACCAGTGAATTGATGCTGTCTTAAAACAGGTCCAAAATAACCAACACTAAATGTAGAATTCTTCTGACAGCAGCAGCAAAACGTAGCGCTGCTGTTGCATCAAAGGGTCAAGTTCTGTAGGAACTTCTTCATATTTTGTGGTGATAACGGTCATGAGTAAAGGTTAGCAGAAAAACAGTTGCATGGTCCGGTTTAAATATTTTCCAAATGGAGCTCTGGAGTGAGGTCCAGTCATACAGTATTGATGAGCTAAAAATGACTTGTCTGAATGGATGGATGATATGAAATCATTGATGGATGGAAAAATAATGGTTGAATGGATAATGGATGGATGACAGCTTGATGGGTGGATGGATAGATATAAAATGGATGATGGATGGATTGATGGAAAATGGATGGATGGATGGATAAAAGATGGATGGATGACTTTATTAATGCCCATAGGGAAATTTGATTGTCCACATCCAGCCAGTTACAGCAAGAATTATTTTCATCCAAAGTTTCACTAAATGACAAAATAAAATAAAGTTTCAAGTAGAAACTGTTGCTGCCATCTTAAATTCACTTCAACAGTCAAACTTTCAAAGTGGTTCATGTCCGTTTTCTTTATCCAACCTTCATATCACTATTATTGTTGCATTACTTGGTTATTTTGGGAGATAAGTTTTAAAATTCCTCCAGAATTTGCAGCTCCATGTAAAAAAAAACATTGAATTCCATGTAAAAATGTGTAATATCTAATATGAAGGTTTCTAAAAACAGCGTTTGGAAACTGGAACCGTTTAAGGATAGCAGCCAAACATTTTGGTCTTGGCTGTGTGCGGACTAGCTGTTAGCTCATCTGTTCTGCTGCATATGAACTCTAATTAGGCCTTCAGGACGCTTTCTACAAGTAAGATACTTATTTTAACACAAAAACACACTTCAAAATTGCCAAAACATTTATTTAAATACAGGTTTTAATAACCAACTTCTAAGCCAAAATATTCTGACATTTATCAGGGCTTTCACTTCACACGTTTCATTTCAAGATGAGCAGAAGGCTGGTTTTGAAATGAAGAAAAAAAGCAAAATTAAGAGATCAACAAATATGGCAGTAATTAATTTAACATTTAACAGCACTGGATTATTTGTGCTGCCAGTTCAACTATTTGCTGGTGGTGACCTGGAACCCACAAACCGAGTCCCCACCAGTCGTAACGGAGGCTGACGTAATCTGCTCAATAAATGGATTTTCCTCCGGTGCTTGTACTGGAACAAGGTCAGCCGTCTAATTGAATCAACTAGTCGCACTTTGTGTTTCTAAAAGAGGTGATTACTTTTAAAAAAAGAACATGGAGATATAGTGTTGTCAGAAACATGGTGTGATTGAAAAAGTCTGTCCAGGTAATCACTGAAAACATTTGAATTTTACTGTAAAAAGTACCATTATAAGTACTTTCCATTAGAACCAAGGTAATGTTATTGAAGGGAACTAGATTATAGATTCATCTGAGAGGTTGATTTTATTTATTAAGACCATTTAACGTTCATTTTCTTTTTCTTCTACACCTGCGTTCTTAATAACACCACCAGTAGCTGACAGCTATATTTAATTATTAACTCCTTTGTTATTCTGCTATAAGTTACACTAGGAGCTCACTGGTGTTTCTGTCCATGATGTCTACAGCTCGCTGATTAACAGGTTGTATTGCTATTCCATCAAATTCACTTTCATTTTAGTTGCAGCTGTTTTCAATTACTTGCTAATTCTTGATAAATTTGTGAATTCATTTTCTAATTGAAGAGAGAGAAAAGAGCGACAATATTTTATTTTCACTTCCAAATGTCTAACTAATCAAAGTTAATGAAGAAAAAACAAAAATGGACACAAAATGGTGAAACTGGGAGATTTTGGTAGAAAACGAAACAGATCAAATGATGAAAAAAGGCGACTGATTTGAATAAAAGTAAAAAAAAAAAAAAACATGGTGGTGTAGTCAGGGTTGCCAGGAAAGATCTTAAAGTGATAATATGCAGTTTTGCTTGTTTTGGGCTCCCTCTGGTGTCCGTTTTAAATCACTGCATTACACAAGTTAGCATATTGTTTCAGCTTCTAAACGCTTAAATCTACCTGTTAAAATGTCTCCTCAGCCTTCATAGTTTTCTACAGGAGCAGTTATTTACTCCTTCAATGAAATCAGCTGTGTTCAAGCAGGGAGAGATTGAAAAAAAATCAGGAATCATGAGCTAAAAACACTCCAGCGCTAGCATAACAGCTAGCCACATTGGGTTAGCCTAACCCTCGTGAGACACGTGACTTCCTGGGTACCGTGACGGTGACGGAGAACTTGCAATCGTGGTATTCCGGATCTAATCACCAGATGGGGCTAAGTGACTTTTCATTAACTCTGTAAAGGGTCAGATTAGCACAGACTGGCTCAAGGAAAAGATTTAAAAATGTGAAAAAGTTGCATATTATCACTTTAAAAATAACAAGCTTATAAAGGACAGAAAGGTCATTTACAACATGGGGGGGGTGCAATGAGGGGATGCTCGTCTGCAAACATCAACTCCTCTTCCTGGAGCAGCGTGGGCGTCGCAGCGCCGATTTGCGGTGGATTTTGTTAAATTTTGACAGCTTTGGAGACACAGGCACCAGAATAAACCCGGCCCGCGGACCACCTGTTGAGTACCTAGGGTCTAGTATATATATGTCAATGGTTTAACCAAAGTTCCAACAGAATCTGCTTTATTCTATTTCCCCTCAACTTCTCAGGGTCACCCAGTTATTCCTTCTACAGTATTTCAACCTCCACAGACAAAACAGCATCTCAGATGTTGAATCAGCTGAAAAAGAATGCAACAACTTTATCAGAGAACATTTAATCTATTTACAAATAAAGTTTCTTAACATAAAACTGCACGAAAGACAGATGATGTGTTTCTTATGTGCATTATTATTATTATTTATACTACATGATGAACAGTCAGAAAATTCTCTGGAATATTTGCAGGAGCCGGATGTAAAATCAATATTTTATGTTGAGTCTTTGGCCCCTCGGGCAGGACTTCCTTAAATCAGATTTTATTCAGAGATAGAAACCATAACACTGACTCAGCAAAACGTCAGGAACATAACAAATGTTTGCTCTTGCATTCATAAATAAATAAAACCCCACAAATACTATAAACTCTGAAATATTAGTAATTTACTCAATCAGAATGTGTAGTATCGGATCATAGTTGTCATGTTTTGATCTAAAGTGAATTAATTTGGATCTGATTGGACTAATTTGGATTCTACTTGTGTAAAATAAGACAATATACTGTAATTAGATTAATAAAGCACTGTTTAATCTTTTTGTGGAATAAAGTTGTGTATCTGGCAACCCAGAGCCGGAAGAAAATGACCCGGAAATACAGCGAATTGTGTTCAGATCCGTTTGTATTCACTCTTTGTGTTAGCGGCGGCTCCATGGGGGTGTTAACAGCTGAACAAGGGTTGAACATTCAGACACGTCAGGGACATTCATGTGCGAGGGGTGGCCTGAAGAACATCTATGCTCGTATAGGGCGAGAAACACAATGTGAACATTTTATATTTAAAATGTTTCCATTCCCTTCACCAGGTGAAATCTTCCGGAATGCGCGTGGGTTCATCGAAGCGCAAACGCTCGGAGCGTAAGGTGACGCGGATGGTGTCCATTGTGGTGGCCGTGTTCGTCCTGTGCTGGCTTCCCTTCTACGTTTTCAACGTCACCTCCGTCACCAGCTTCATTAACCCCACCTCCGCCGTGAAGAGCACCTTTGACTTCGTGGTGGTGCTCGGCTATGCCAACAGCTGCGCCAACCCCATCCTGTACGCCTTCCTGTCGGACAACTTCAAGAAGAGCTTTCAGAATGTTCTGTGCCTGAAAAAGGTGGCGGGTTTGGACGAAATGGAGCGCAGCGACAGCAGGGCGGACAGGAGCAGGATGGTTAATGAGGCTGTGCTCATCAATGCCAACCTGGAGACTCACAATGCCGCCCTGCTCAATGGCGAGCTGCAGACCAGCATATGAGGATGAGGCGGAGACGTGTAGTAGGGCAGGGAAAACCGCCTCTGACACGACGGGCTGCCAAAGCTCTGCTTGTGACTGCTGTCCAAAGATGCACGAGCAGGAGGATGATGTAATAGCTCACACACGAGCAAAGTCTGAGAGGAAAATAAACAATTTCGTAAAGCTTTTCAGAGGTCAGGGAAAGTGCATTGACTCCAAATAAACGATGGGATTAATGAGGCAACTTCAACTTGTTAACTCTGAACTCTAAAAACCCAAAGGTCCGTGCAGGATTCCTCTCGTTTGTTTGACCGCAAAAATATTCCGATCAGGTTTCTCCGGAAACAACCGCAGAGGAAAACTTTAATTCCCCGTAGCCTTCTGGTGAAAAGAGCCTGAAATGACAACCCAAAGATGAAGCGTGTCGCTGTGTATTGTATTCACATCTGCTGATTAGTTTGGTGGTACACGATCTAAAGGGCATCGAAATGGCAACACTCTTCTGTCTACAGATAAACAAAGGATGCTTTCCTCCTCTTTTTATCTACCCTCTTCACGGGAGAGGCGGCAGTGACGTGGAAGCACAAATCCAACATCTTGGATTATTGATTAGGGATGGGAAATCACCTCCGCGGGCTCTCTAACCCTCCTCCTTCACAAACAGCTTGACTTTGTACATAGAAAATGGATTTCTGTTTATCTTTTTGGGGAAGGTACCACACATGCTGTGGCCTAAAGGCAAACCCAGCCCCATCATGTACAGCTAAAATAAGCAACGAGTTAATGAAACCAGTGATGTTTACCTGATCCCGACAGGAGCCGCTGCTGTAAAGAGTCTGCTTGCATTTGGACACGCTCCTGATTTCATGGTAAAATGTGACGCTCGGATTTGCTGGATTCAGTCAGGGAAGATGTCCAAACGTCACAGAAGGCTGAACAATGTGTCACGCAATCAGACAGGAGGGAGAGGAACATAAAGACATGCTGAGAGTGAGACGTTATTATCGTCTAACGTTAGGCGAGATGTAGACTGTGTTAAACCAGTATGTAGGATGAGTTAGGTACACTTTTTATGTGCTCTTTCTTCAGAATCTTATTTTATGATGACTCATCCCAGACAGCAGGATGCATCAAGTCTAGTATGGATTTATCTGAAAGAACAGTTCCTAAATTCACCTAGAAAGCATGGCATTTTGTTTGTTAAACAACAATTCTGTTCAGACCCACACATCAGGCATAATGACAAATCAGTCACACCCAGTGACCGCCACCAATCCTGCTTAAAAGTTGAATATTTATGCTGGTGGAGGTTCTCAGTTATCCAGGTCATGGTAGTCCAAATGGGTTCAAATGAAGACAACTGGACGTCTTTGGTTCTTTTTACTTCTCATCCGAGGAGCTTTTCTGTCTGAAGTAACAAAGCTCCTCGGAAGAGAAGAGAAACGTCTTCAAGGCGTCTCGTTTTCTTCATTTGAACTCATTGGAGCATCAAATTAAAGTTAAACAGGACACATCTTAAGTCACTTCCTTTCTCTACCGTTAAAATTTGTTGTCCAGATTTAAAATTTAGCCTAAAACGGTCAGCTATACTAAGACGCTGTCTACACTATAATGAATATTTTTACAACAGAAAGTTTCTGTTGGTGAGAAACATTAAGATTTAAATAATACTTTCCAGAGTTTAGAATATGGGGAAAAAGTAAATTTTGGGTGGTTTTAATAAAATAAAATTTTTTAAAATGATGACGTAGCAGTCCATTCAAGAGTACCTGGCTGCAGACACAAGATGGCGGACAAATAGGGCGGACAGCAACCTCCGTATACCGTACCGGAATTGGTTAGGGTTAGGTTTAGGTTAGGGGGAGGGTTGTTGACGTTGCTTGAAATCCCCACAGCCAATCTAGAAAAAGGATATTCGCTTCCGGTACGGAGAATTACGTCACTTCCGGTAGAGAGCTTCCGGTACGGTAGTAGGAGAGTGGCTGTCCGCCATCTTGTGTCTGCAGCCAGGTGCCTCTCAGTCCATTTGGCGCATGTCCACTTCTATTGTATGTCCTTGAAGCCATGACGAGCCTTTTTTTTTTTTTTTTTAGCAATGTATTCATTTATTAAAACACTAGAAGGTGCAAGTTAACTAATAAGTGATGCATAGTGTTAGGTATGTGACAATCTAAAACAACAAAAAACATCAAAAATACAAGTAAAAAGCAACTTTCACTACATTTTTTTAAACTCAAAAGGTGACACTCATAAGAAAAACAAAAGGGGGAGAAAATAAAATACATACATAGAAGAACATTTTTTTAAACACATGTAGGCTACTTATAAAGATTTAGGCAGTTATTATTTTCTTCTACAATGAGCCATTGTTGCTTTTTTGGTGTAATTCTGTCGACATTAAACTTTTATCTTCTGCTACAAGCCGACGTTTTAACCACCATCTGATGTGGCACGGGTATTTTAATGTTTCTGTTTAAAAATCCATGTACGGTAGATGTCATGGCACTGTTTAAGCAGTACCCCCCCCCTGCTTTTTAAATCATGAGTACCTTTGAACTAGATGTTAGCTCACCTGTCCAGTCAAAAATAATCTCTTGTTCTTTCCACAAAAAGTTCAATTCTAATGAAAAGGACCGTTTTTGCACAGCGACCTCCCTAACAGACCTCCATGATGGCGCTGTCATACCTGGAGATTTGTCAGACTTCAGTCTTAATATGGTCTTTGCTCATGGCCAGTGTCTTGTCTGTCTTCATCTCTCTCAATCACGCTGAGGTCATCAATCAGAGCAGATGAAGAGGCAGACTGCTGGTCCTGAGAGCTTACAGCCAATAGTAATCAGCGAAAGTGACGTGTACCAAATGTTCAGCCTGGCGTCCTTTCTTTGGATTGTTGCTGCTGTATTTCCTGTAAATTCACATCATCACAGGTCAAAGTAAGAATACCTTGTAGCCACAGTTCTATAAGAGTTAATCATATTGCATTGCATGGATAACAGCAGTATAAGAGATGAGGGGGACCAATCCATCAGATTTTGTATTTCTAACAACAGTCCAAGATTAAAGGTTTTATGATGACTTTTACCCACAATCAGAGATCTGATGTGTATTTTTTAGATTTAGAAATGGTCTGCGTTAGTGATTTTTTTTTTGTCCACGGTGAAAAAGACCTTCTCATCTCCTAGTTATAATTTTAGCGCCTCAGTTCAAATACTACTCCCTCGTCGTCTATTGTTAATGATGTTTCTTTCTGTCTCTGTCCTTCCCTCCTTCACTTATTTTTGTGTAGAACTGACCTGAACCACCCTGAGGAAAGAGTACCCTGCCTGTCATTACCACAGTCAATAAATGGACTTAGTTTGCTTAACGAAACATTTCTAATATATGATGAAGTTACCTAAAGCAGTGCAGATGTAGCGCTACAGTGTCTGTAGCTGCTTTTGTTGATTCTTGAATCCAAAACTATTTGTTTTAAAGCTTTTTTTTGTAGACATTAAAAATAATTACCATCTCTGATCATGTTTGTTGTGGATAGCATCCTGCATAGCGTCTATGTAGAGAAACTTCTTCATTACTGATTAGCTAACGGCTATTTTGATAGCAGTCGTTACTAAAGTATATTTCTGCCTCATAAACCAGCTCCAGTCTTCAAAGTGTCATCATCATGTGAACTTTAGTCTATTTCTAAATCTTGATGTAGTTATTTTAGCAGAAGAATTAAGAACTTCCTGCTGGACTTGACCCCTGATGCTCTGGAAGTGCTACATTTAGCTTCTGGTGGTATTTATGTATGTAAATAACCAAAGTCAATGTGTAATGTGAAACTGATGGAGGTTTAAAGATTTATTTAAAGAAATAATGTTGCATAACTGCAGACTGGAGCTGTTAAGCTAGCCATTAGCTAATTAGCCCTGAAAACTGACCTGAATTGGTTTGTCAGGAAGCCATCTACTGTATGAAGGGTAAGAAAGGCTTGCATATAAAAACATGCCAAAAAAGCTTAAGAATTTGTGTTTTGTAAAACTACATTATGACTAAATAGTTTCACTGGGTACAAGTCAAGGCCATGTGTAAAAAGGGCATTTGTCATTTATGGCAGGTTCCTGCAACTGTATAGTGTACAGACAAGATGTGAAAGCAGAGGAATGGAAAGCCTCCGTCTTCTTCACCGTTTCATTTGTTTTCCTCAAATTTAAGTTGATTTGCGAAGGGCTATTTCGTGCACTCCGGAGGATGCACCATTCAGTACAGACTGTGTATTTGTTGTATCCTCTGCTTGTTGTTTTGCATGGGGAAGGCAGCATATCCCACTGGCTGCGCCACATCATCGACCAGGAGCGGTGTCACTACATCACTAAAGCCATTATCTCACTGACTGACTCTGTTCTTGAGGGAGTTTCCTTGTTGTCTCGACAGATTCATGAGGGTTCTCGGTTTGTTTTGCGACATCCAGGGTATCACTTTTGTGTTTCTGGAATTTCTAACAAGTTCAAAACATTTTCAGGGCAAGTTAATTTTTTCTAAAAGTAGTCACAGAGTCTTTGCAGAAATGTCTCAAACCCATCTCGAACCCTTTTTAATTTAGTCTTTGTGAGTCTGAGTGCGAGAAGTGTCATGACTTTGAGAGCAGTCGGTGACCTTTGACACTAAGTCTTTGACTGACTGGAGAAAAGAAAAGAGAATCTGACAGATTGGGAACAAGTTGCTAACAAATTAAGACACTTCGTGACAAAACTACAAACAGAAAAGTTGCACCAGGTTAGCACAAATATTACACAAATGATGCAGTTTTTGTCCCAACTCAGTGTGATTCCAAAGGAAAATTTGTGTATTTTCCCACAACTTTGTGAGCTTTTATGCCAACTTCTTTAATAATGAATACACTTTAAGAAAGAAAAACAGTGTGGAGTTGTGCTTTAATCATAGCTCCACATTTTACGACAACAAACTTTGTAGCTTTTCAAACTCCAATTAGCAACATCTGTACGAATTTCATTTTCAGCATCGTTTTTAAATAAAAGTCTGGTGAAAACCGCTTGTTTCTACTGGTGTACAGCTGTGGATATGTACTGTGCTGTTACTTATATCTATGTGCCTTGAAATTTAATACTGTCAGAAAATGTGACGACTTATGTGAACAAAAAAACTGCATTGCAGCCTGAAAACCCCCAAACCCAACGAACCAAAGGCCTTTATACCTTACAGACATGGTGACCGAACATCACAGAAACTTGTTGTATTTCCACTGTTCAACTCTTTCCCCGGCTTATGTTTGTGATAAATGTCCAAAGCTGATGTTTATTGTGACTCTTTGTTGTTGCATACTGTAGATTCTAATGTGATCAATGATTGTAATGGACAGGTCAATGTTCTTGTCTCTGCCATTAAAACGCAGGTCAAATCAGTCAACTTGTGTAATGGTGAGTTAGTTTGTGTGCTGTATGTCATGGGTGGTTGTTTTCTAAGGATGTTTCAGGAAAAGCTTTTTTTTTTAGCCTATGAGGAAAACATTTCATGGAAATTTTTATTGTTTGCAATGAGTTTTTCTTGATCTTTGAACACATAAAAAAACATAATTTAAGATTTTTCCCAATTTAAGATGCGAGGGTCAGCCATCAAAGGCACTGTTAAAGAATTTCTAAGGTTCTGTGACCTAACTTAAAGAGAAACAACAACAAAATTCCAATGAAGGCCCAGAAAGGACAGTAGCTATTGTCTGACCTAGAAGTTATTATGGAACCACTAAAAAGTGCTCAAACACAACAAGAAAGAACATTTTTAAACCTTCAACTCCAGACACACAGAGTCTTATTAGGATCCCGGACAAGCCCCCACTTATGTTAAATTGACTACCTGCCTGGGTTATCCCGGACAAGCCCCCAAATTTTTACGATTTGACTCAGGTGGCCAAAAGGAGACAGACCATGTACTGTAAAAGGTTATAAAATGTAATTTATTAAACATAAACTATATGCCACATGTGAGTGCTTTGAGACGGGGGAGGGGCCTACAGTAACTCCCACCACTCACTGAGAAGTGGAAAAATAAACATTTTCCAAGAATGAGGAATCTCCATAATACCAGGATAAATCACTAGAAGTGTTGCTGGTTGCTTTTTGAACAATAGTCACTTGAGTTGGAGGACTTATTGAATAAAGCCATAAAGCTGCTGCAACTATGCTCCCTTTCATTAGCAGAGAGGTCAATGAGCTGTTTACATATCTTAAAGATTAATGCAGTTATGTGTTTTGTTCAGCAGCAAAGTGGTGGCTGAAAAATAACAGCGTTATAACCATGAATCTGAAATAAATACTCAAAGTGTGAATATGATAATACATCTGGTGCATGGAAACATAGAAAACATGTAGGTAGTGGCCCTCGAGGACCGGAATTGAATAACTCTGTTCTAGAAACTTCTAGGCTTATGAGAAGCTTTGTGTTCAGAAAAAAGAGAAGATAAATATTCTGGTCCTGGCTATTTAGAGCTCTGTAGGTGAGTAAAAGCATTTTAAAATGAAGCCTAAACTAATGGGAAGCCAGTGTAGGGCGTAGGAACATTTATGTGGACATACTCATAAAAGGCGGCGAGACTCAATTTAAGCCCGTCCACACTTGAGTGAGCGTACTTGCGACAACATTCCCTCGCCTCACCTCTCATGTGCTCTCCCGCCCGAGTCGCCTCGGTGTGACTCACGACTCGGAGCAGCCGTGCCAATCTGCTCTGTGAGGATTCACTTCCACTGTGAAAACAATGTTTTCTGTAATGAACGTCGTGCTGGGGACAGTTCTATTGTGCTGGCTGGTGGGAAGGCCGAGATGAGGATTAAATGCACAAAGCATAGAAATAAATCTTCCAGTCCAACTGCAGCCAGCTAAATATAAGTTTTATGAGGTTTTATTTTTGAATGTCAATGTAGAAATGTCAGCTAACACCACTCTTGCTCCCTGGGTTTTATTATTTCAGGCTGTTGCTGTTCCAAAGCTTCTGATATGACCTTTCTGTTAGCCAGATGGAAGAATGACCAAAAAGTTCTTTGCATAATATGGACTCAGTAGACCAAATTAATACGAGCATAATAAATATATAAGACATGATTTAAATCTGAAGGTCTTGACCTAAATTAATAGTAAAATACCTCAGAGACAAAAGGCTTGATTGTCACTCTTTAATAACACCCACCATGGTTGTCACTGAGGCAGTGTTAGCATCTTAAGTTCACACTAAAGCAGTCTATTGATACATTCCTGAATAGAAATCAGCCTCTGCATTTGAATATCTTGTTTTTTGTCTAAAATAAAGCTTCAGGAAGTTACATGACTCCTCAGTTAGCCCTAATGCTACTCCAGGACACAAATCCCATCCAAAAAGATAAGAGTAAAGGCATTTGAATGATTCATTTAAGGCCCGATTTATTCATCTGGCTCTAAAAGGCCATTTTTATGCATCACTTGCACCCAGAGTTAAACCACTAGTAGTGAGGGCAAAGTTAGCATGACTCATGGAGTCACATTATGTAAAACACACTGTGTGTGGAATTTTAATCCACCGTTAAGTGGTATTAGCCCTTTGTTTGACAGCATTATCCTGGTCACCTATTACAAATTCTACAACCAGTTATTATGGTGACATATTAGCCCTGAGGTCAAGCTAGTGGCTAGTTATTATGATCCATATCCCTCTACTTTCACATCTAACACTACATCTGGAGGCATTATCAGTCAAATGTAGGTAAAAATTTCTTATTTTGTCCACTAGCTTGTTGCTAAAGAGCTTTACTTGAAAACAACATCATGAGGGCTCCAAAACCAGACCGACGAGCAACCAGACACGAAGACTCCTGGTATGGGTGCAGAAAATGGAGGCGATACATAAGTGGTGCACATGAGCGCTAAAAATGATTTGTTCTTTTTGCCGCTACGCTCTTTTGCGCACCGGTGTCTACCGCCTAGCATGATCGATTGCTCTGCCCATCATTAGGACTGACGAGCTGATTGGCACGCTAATAGTTTTACTTTCACGTCTGCGTGGTGGCACGGTCCAATGACTTGATTATTCTGCAGCGGGAGCTTAGCTTAGCTTAGCGACATGCACAGCAACACAACAAATGGAGGGTGTGAGTACCTCAATTAAAAATATGGTATGTGCAGCCCTGTAAGTAATTTAAATCATTTTGGACATCTTCTAAATGTAATCTTATTTAAATCATATTATAATATGTATACGGGCCCCTGGGGCCTAGCCTCCATGTGGGCACCCTGGGTTCAATCCCCAGCCCAAACATGTGTAGAAGCATCCTTGGACAAAATACTGAACCCCCAACTGCCTTTCAGGTCTCCCCTTGAAGACAGATTTTAATCTTTATGGGACTTTATCGAAGAAAGTACGTAAGTAAAAAAAAAAACAGCAAAATTTTACATAAAATATATGAACAACAGGGACACTTTATTATAAAAATACCACCAAATAAATACTTTTAAACTTTTTAATTTGCTGCAGAATCACACCAACAGAGCTAATTTAATACGTTTTCCCGCTCTGTTGCTGGAGTCATGGCGATATGGCATGACTGCACTGTGATTGGTTCGTTTTAATGGTCTTCCTGGGAAGACAGGGATTGAAACCAAATGTGTCAGTTACAGATTGTGCATAAAAGGACAAGTATCTCCCAGCAAAGGTGTAACTATCTAGTCTCCGTGGATGGAAACATGCTGTTAAGGAAACATTCAATGTGAGCTAAGTAACATCCCCAGAGAGTGTTCACACACACAAGACTCTCCTCCTTCCCTCCATACCTGCTTTTATCTCTCCTGTTCCCAACAGTGTGATTAAAGAACAGAAGAGAAGTGTATGGGGCTAAAACGATGACAGAGTAAACTGAAACTGAAAAAAAATACATTGAAACTGAAGAAAAAAATAAACTGAAAAATAAAATGTTAAAACTGAAAAATAAAACATTGATACTGAAAGAAAAAAAATTGAAACCGAAAAATACACTGAAACTGAAACAAACCCACAAAAAAAACTTTTTTTAGAGCTGGAGTACATCTCATTAACAGGTTAGCAGGAAATATTCAGCAGCCTCTAACCCAGAACAGCAGAATGTAGAGCATTATATCTGCTCTGGGGCTAATCAGGACTTTGTTCTCTTTGCTAGTGCAGGCTAACACAGGTAAACTGCTGCACGAGTCAGGCACCAGGAATTCAGCTCAGACCTGTTTATACCCAGATCAGTTGAATAATTCAGAATATTTATCTTATTCAATATGGTTCTTGCACAACCTCAATGTTGAGTTTTTTCTTTTAGATTGATTCATTTTTTAATGAATCACATTTTTGAAGCTGGTGGAGGTGAGATGGTGTCATTAAAAATATTAGTCCAATGTGTTAACTGTGTAATTAACTGTGTTAGCCTGCACTAGCAAAGAGAACAAAGTCCTAATTAGCCCCAGAGCAGATATAATGCTCTACATTCTGCTGTTCTGGGTTAGAGGCTGCTGAATATTTCCTGCTAACCTGTTAATGAGATGTACTTCAGCTCTCCTGGTCTACAGACAGGCTACCTGCTGGAGCTACCCAGAGGTTAGCTTGCTAACACGACTTGGCTAACGTTAGCTTTTCCACCGCACCTTTATCAAACATAATTAATTAAAAACGAAACTTATTTACAATGATTCATCTCTGTAAAAGATCAAAAACCGACATACTTACTGTTGGTTTTTCCTAACTGCAAGCAGCCATTGATTTTCTGGTCTCAGCTGGCCGGGTCACAACTCACCGGCACTCAGCCACTAGCTTCTAGCTTGGCTCTGTCCGCCATGAATGCTAATGATATGCAGGCTAGAAGCCCCGCCCCTCAAGCGCGCATCCGGCGCAAAAACAGTGACAGCAAACAACTTGGAAAAAAAAAAACTGAAACTGAAAAAAAAAACTTGAAACTGAAAAAAAAAACATTGAAACTGAAAAAAAAAACTTGAACCTGAAAAAAAAAACTGAAACTGAAAAAAATTGAAGTGAAACTAAAAAATGAATAGAAACTCTGAAAATAAAGTGTCAATGTAAAAAAAAGTTTTTTTTTGTGGGTTTGTTTCAGTTTCAGTGTATTTTTCGGTTTCAATTTTTTTTCTTTCAGTATCAATGTTTTATTTTTCAGTTTTAACATTTTATTTTTCAGTTTATTTTTTTCTTCAGTTTCAATGTATTTTTTTTCAGTTTCAGTTTACTCTGTCATCGTTTTAGCCCCATAGAAGTGAACCTTCTTCTGTGTGGGGTAACATGGTGTTCCTGTGAGCTAAACACATTCATGAAAAGTGAAATCTGTCACAGGAACACAGAGGTCTGTTAACGGAGACTCAGCTCTAAACCTGTTCTTCAGGGTTGCCAGATCTGGTGAGAGAAACAAGCAACCAGGTCTATAAAAACAAGCCCAAAAGAAGCAACAACCCCCCGCCCAAATCATTTTACACAACTTATTATACTTTCTTTTTTATCGAACATGCATTAAAACATCTGGATGAACTCTTTAAAACTTTAACAAAATGCAAAGAAATTAAGTCTTTTCAATCATCTATTGAATGAAACTGAACTTTAATGGAAATCAATGAAAAATAAAGTCCTAAACACTGAACAAAATTAACAAAAATAATTTAAAAAATATATATTTTTTAAAAACAGAACCACTTTAACATAAAGAAAACAAATTACAATTAACGTTTTAACTATTTAAAAAAATATATAAATGAATACAAATTTAATTTAAAAAAATCAGGAATGTAAAATAAATTTTAAAGAAATAAAAATTCAACCTGATAATTAAAGTAAACCCTCAAAAACCGACTAATGATGCAGGAAAAGCCTCAGCAGATCTTTATTATAATCTGTTTTATTTGAAGGGAAAAGCCAAATAAGCCCAAAAAACCAGCAACTGTCAACATTTAAGTGAAGTGACAGAAAAACAAGCCGCTCTGTGTTTTTACTCTACAGGATGTCTCCATCTTCTGGCCTGATTTAATACAGCTGCTGTTTATTTTCAGATTACAAAATGATCGTTTGTGATAAACACAGAAATGGAGATTTATCAAACTCAATAAAGAATAAATTCACGTGGAAATCCTCCAGTGTTGTTTAGTTTAAAGTGTCTCCATCTTCACTTATTGATGCTGAAACATGACAGATGCCTTTAACCTCAACAGAAGTCATTTAGAGCTGTTTGAGGTGTTTTTTCTTTAGTTCTCGTCCACATGTGAGCCGCTTCCTTTTCCTTTTTAGAATTTGACTACCCATCTGCAGTGAAACTCATCAGGGTGAACTCAGGTTTATGAAAGTGTTTGTTTGATCAAAGGTGTGAAGCAGACTTTACAGAGATCTTCCTTCCTACAGATAACACCGATCAGCCATCTGTCTTTAGGTTTGAGCACACGTCCTGACCTCCAACACCTCCTTAATTCTTCATGTTATGGATCCAACAAGAGGTTCTGGTCCATGTTGTCACGACAGCGTCACACAGTTCCATCCATCCTGTGAATGTCCTGTTCCACCAAAGGTTCTGGTCTGGATTCAGATCTGGTGACTGTGGAGGTCACTGGAGTCCAGTCGTCATCATCTAGAAACCACAGAGATGATCTGAGACGAGTATTATCCTGTAGCATCAGAAGAGGGTCCACCGTGGTCATAAAGGGATGGACATGGACAGGATCAATACTCAGGTAGGATGTGGAGTCTAAACCAGGATCAGGTGGAGACAAACTGTCCCCCACACCATCACACCACCACCATGTGGAACCATTAAAACCAGGAAGGATGGATTCATGTTTTAATGTCGGCACCAAATTCTGAATGTTGCAGCTGAAATCGAGACTCGTGTTTTCCAGTCTCTTCTGGTCCCGATCTGGTGATCCTGAGTGCTGGAGAAGTCTCCTGTCCATCTGCTTCAAGGGTCAACGTGTTGTGGTTCAGAGATGCTGTTCTGGTTGGAACCGTTGGTTGAGGATTCAGCTCAATCCTCTCCAGCTCACAACACGAGTCATCTCAAAGCGCTGGGTTCAAATCCCAGGAGATCCGCCATGGTACCAACAAATTTTATCAGGTCTTCTTCACCACGTCTAGATAAATAAATGTGTAGAGTTGCTGCCATCTGATTGGCTGATGTTTTTCTAACCGAGCCACCGCAGTGAATCAGCTGATAGCTGATGAACTCCTGAGCATGTACGGCGTTTTATGGAACCAAACGTGACTTTCAGCACATCAGAGTGAAACTGCTCCACCAGGTGAGTTTCACTGGATTTCAGAGTTTCATCTCAGCTTCACCTGATGTGCAGCAGCATCCTGTGTGAGAGCCTACAATCTATTTTTAAACAGTAAACACCTGACATTGTTTGTTTCTTGAGATCATGGCAGCTATCTCACAGATGAACTACAAGTTCCCACCTGTAAACCTCTGAAACTGATACTCAGGTTGCAGCTGAATAATTTCCTTCCCCCCTAAATGAGACAGGTTGATCTCAGATATCAGGTCTACTGTGATGGACCATCTGGTGAAGGAAAAATCAGGACACACCTTCCAGAAAGTTACACTTTGGTCTCATTAGCTCCCAAAAATCTTGTGTTTTTTTCAGTCAGGAGAGGTTTCGGCCTCTCATGGAGGCCATTTTTGTCCCGTCTCTTTCATATTGCTGGATCATGACCTTGGACCTAAACTTTAACCAAGTGAGGCCTGCAGGACTTTAAATGATGTTCTGGAATCTTTAGTTCTTGAATTTCTTTAAAACAGGACATGATGTGTTGGTTTTTGAGATCTTTTAGCCTCCTTCACGTTGTCAGACAGGTTCTGTTGAAGTGATTTCTTACAGGTCTGGTGGTAAACCAGACTTATGTGGATATAGAGCAGAACTGAAGGTCTAGTTCACTAGGCGAGTGGTACTGAGCTCAGCATTACGTCACAATTAAGTCATGATTTTTACAAAGGGGGCAGTAAGACTGGGTTTGGATAGCCTTTTTTCTTTTTATAAATTAAATCACCTTTGGAAAACTGCATTTTGTTTTTACTCGGGTTCTTTATCTGATACTGAAATTTGTTTGCTGATCTGAAACACTTAATGTGAGAAAAATAGCAAAACCAGATGACATCTGTGAGGGAGTGAATACTTTTTCACAGCACTGTATAATTTGGAACTCAAGGTGTATGTGGTCCTGGAGAGGATCTCAGAGTCTCATCGAGTCGGTTCGGTTCCTCCAAGTCCGAGGCCGTGGCTCGACATGCAGAATAATTCAGCTGTAACTAAAAACATCTGACTGCTTTTTCAGAAAATTCAATGTGCTGGACTTTGTTCTGTGGTATGATGCTGATAATGGTGTTTTATGACAGCATATTAGAGCCAGTGAGAATAAAAGAAAAAAAAAAGGAGAAAGTGTTGAGACTAGAGACACTTCTTATTGAGTAAAAAGTCAAAACTAGTCACAAACATTATCAAGACACCAGTCTTCACCTTCAAGTTCAACAAAGATCATTTAGAGCTGTTTGAATTTGTTTTTCCTTCAGTTTTTCTTCCGCATGTGAGCCGTTTCCTTTTCAGAATTTGACTACCCATCTGCAGCGAAACTCATCAGGTTTCTGAGAGTTTTTGGTCAAAGGCGTGAAGCAGACTTTACAGAGATCTTCCTTCCTACAGATAACGGTTCACACCGATCAGCCTTGAGCTTCAGATGTCTTCAGGTGAATTACGGTCGTTAATGAATCTCCCGTCGTGGAGTTCCTCAGGGTTTAGTGCTTGGTCCAATCTCTTTTTTTTGATAGTATTTGCTTCCATTGAGTCAAATTATTAGAGAACACAGGATAAATAGCTATTTTTATGCTGATGATACTCAGTTATATTGATCCATGAAGCCTCAGACTACAACCCTGTGTCTTAAAAGACACAAAAACCTGGATGACTCTTAATTTTCTATTTTTTAAAAATCTAGACAAGAGGTTGTGGGTTTTGGACCTGAGCTCTTTTAAAATAAACTGCAGTCATTCTGTGAGGGTTTGGGTGAGATGACTGGACTCTAAATCACTTTATAATAGAAGAAATTAAAAACTGACATGACAAAAACACTCAGGGGAACAGGCTTAACAGGTCACTAAAACAAAGGGGTTTAAATATACTGGGATGTGATTAGTGGAACTGGAACAGGTGAGTAGAATCAACAGAAAGAGGAACAGCTGGGAAGGAGAGCTGAGGTGGGAGTGGCTATATGGTGACACAGGAAGGTAATAAGGCAAAGTATAATTTGAGAAGAAAATAACACAATTTCCAAAAGTTAACTATCTCAATAGGCTGGAATCTATTAGATAAATAGGACTGAAACCATCTTAGTCCTTGATCCCATCATGTTAAAGCCTCTGGAATAGAATCAACTAAATCAAAAACTGCACTGAGATCTATTAGGACCAGTATCTACACCAGTTCACTGTCTGAGGCCGTACGATTTTAATCAGTAACTCTAATGGAGCTGTGACGAGCTCTAACTCCTGACTGAAACTTATGAAGGTATTTTTGGGTGTGTATAAAATCTTCTGCGACTTCAAGTTCACAAAAATACTTTTGCACCAAAAATACCTTCATGGAAACTCCTCCAACAGATTATTTCTGTCACACAACTGCTTTGAAGCTACTCTTTCAATAATTGTAGAAATAACTGAGGGGTTACACCAACAGGGATGTCCAAACGTTTCAAGAAGAGGATGTCAAGTTGATTTTTCTTTTATTTAAGTAACTAATTTTGTTGTGTAAAAACAACTGTTATACAATGAAGATAATCTATTGCGAACATGCAAATTTGTAGTGCTCAGAAATGCATACATGCTACATTTTGATCTTGTAGAAAAGACTCTTTGAGACAAAAAAAAGGTTGATTGCCTTAAAACAATAGAAATCCTGGATTTGATGTGTCAATTTTCTAGTTTTTGTTAATACATTTTTCCACACACACACAAAAAAAAGAGTGGTGAGAGTACAGTTCCCTGTGGTGCTCCTGTGCTGATAACCTGGTCAAACACACAACCATTCAGACTCACAAACAGGTTTGTCAGGTTGATCCAGGTCTTTGTGGAGGATCCATCCCCGTCTTCTGGAGTTTCTTACATATTAAATCAGGCTGATTGTATTAAATGCACACCTGTGCTATTAATGCTGTCTAATCAGCACCTTGGTATGCCACTCCTGTGAGGTGGGATGGATTATCTCTGCAAAAAAGAACTGCTCACTAACAGATTTAACAATATTTGAGAGTACTGGGTCTTCTGTGTCTGTAGAAAACGTTTCAGATCTTTGAGTTCAGCTCATAAAAAATGGGAGCAACAACAAAAGTGTTGCGTTTCTATGTTTGTTCAGTGTGCATGCGTCTCTAGCAGACAACTACACCAAAGAGTGACTGAAACAGATGTGGGTCCTCCTGTCCTGACACACAGGGGGAAGTACGACAGCATATTCAAATCAGCATCCATGCAGAAAAACTGGACTGTTTCTCACACGCCTTTAAATCGAGGATTCTTCCACCGCTCCATCGTCTCAGTCGGTAGGTGATCTCTTAAGAATCGTTTCATAAATAACAAACGGTTTTTGTTTTTTAGTGTTTGACATGCAGGTTTGGTTTAATTCATCACTCCAAGTTCCTAAATGTTAGGCTTCAAATATGTCAATTTGTTATTTGTTCAACTTCTGACTCTGACTGCTGGTCACTGAGGTGCAACAGATAAACTCAAGAGCAAATTTGTCCTGAGTGTGAAAGCGGTGGAGGGTGGAGGAGAGTTAGACCTGCCAGTGTTTCACACTCCGTCGACCCTCTGCTCACCGGAGCAGAGAAAACTAATTTCTGAGAACAAGAATTCATGAACTTTAAACATGGGATGAACCCGAGCTCCAGCCTGGCTGCATGCTGGTGAATATCTTGTTATTTTGGTGTGTTTTTCTCATACAGTACAGACGCTGGGTTGGGTGCAGGTAACCAGTCTCATCTATAGGCAGGTGTAAAGAAAAAAGTATTATTTAAAACAAAATAAATCACAGCAACGCGTGAATACATGGTTTAGATGACATGCAGGAACTTGAAGACCTACCGAGGCCATGAAACAAGAGTTAGTACGGTAAGCCAAATGAGTCATAATTCGTTAATGACTAGCTAAAAAAGTCATAATTTATGTATGAAAAGCTATAAGGGTAATAATTCAGCAAACAGACAGCAAGCAGAAAAGACTTAAGACTTGTTCAAAGAAATTCTAAAAACAGAACTCAGTTAACAGAACTGAAACCAAAATAGAAGTTTACCCATAATGCACAGCGTCATCCACAGCCCATCAGCACAAATGGCTCATAGTGTTCAGCAGCAGTGACTGAAAAGTTTTAATGGGATGTACTGATAGTTATTATCAATGCATGGAATAATACCAGGGCTACATGTTTAGTCTTTTTTAGTTTGATTTTTATTTCATGCTTGTGTCTGATTTTAAATCTGTCACTACACGAAAACTATATATGCAAAAAATTCAAAATTTTAGATATTTTATGACATAACCATGACTGATTTGTAATAAATGCCCCGTGCACAAAAAAATTATTTTTTGGGAAAAGAACTCATGTTTTGTGTTTTTTCATAAATTACATCAATGACTTTGAGTAATCAAACTGTCATTTCAAGGGTTAAAATCCTCAAAATGATTGAAGTTTTTATATGTTTGAGCAGGGCTGAAGTTGTTTAACAGATCTATGAAAAAAAATATGAATGTATACATTTTTCATAGTCACATTTATGAGCGGACGTTTTTGTCCACTAACGACTCAAGAGTATAGTATATTAGAATGAAGACTGAGGGTTAACTGGTTTGGAATCATTGATTATCTTTTTCTGAGCTCAGGGATTTGATGAATAGAGAAAGCATCCTCAACTTGTGTGTAAAACTGAAAGTCTGATTTACATACCTGCTGTTTCCTTCACTCTGCGTGTGTATGTGTGTGTTAGTGTGAGGCCTATCAGAGCCGATGGCCAGGTCATGTAAAGCCGGTGAGTATTTTGACGCCTTGATCAGATCGTGTGTATCCTGTCGGACGGTCTGTCAGCAGCCACATGTGGTCCCCAGATGTTTGGGCTACTGCGGTAAGCGCCCACACCTTTTATATTTCATTTGCATACAAATGACAGAATTAAAGAGTATGGAAAAGTTAAACCTCTGAGCAGGAGAGCTTTATAAGGATGCCTTCTCTGTCCTTATTAGAAATTAAATTAGCGGGTGATGCTACACCTCGTGTCCTTCACATCCCCTGACTTCACATTTTATGCTTTCCTTTATCAAGAGTCTGCACGCTGCACGGCTAAGCCTGGACACTACTTCGACCGGCTGCTGAAGCAATGCGTGTGGTGTGCAGAGATTTGTGGCCAACATCCAGCCGACTGCTCCCAGCACTGCTCGAGTGGGTAGCACTTAGGCCTGGATTTAGAATTATCACCTGACTTCCTGTTAAAAACTAGCTGGAAAAAGTTAGATGAAGATGAGACTGTAGTGAAACTAGTCTGTGTGAGCTTGTTTTAGCTGCATTGTTACTTTAATAACTCAGAACTTTGGTTTTGTGATGTCCTCCTCCAGCTCCTTCTCCCGTGACCACCAAAAGGCTCCTGGCTGAAGTTACCAAACAGGTGGCGAACACCAGTATGCCTCCAGAGCCAACCATCATCCAGCTCTACTCCCTCCTGGCCGTGTGCATGGCGCTGCTGCTTTCAAGCCTCTGTCTGGCCTTGGCTGTCTTTCTGAGAGGAGGTCGAACCAAAAGCTCCAACATGAGGACCACGAGAGCTGGTGACCGGAAGCAGAAATGTGTGATCCAACCAGAACAAGAGTTTGGAGTTCCACCCAGCCAGACAGGAAGGACCACTGAGGGTTGGTACCGTCAAACCACACATCTCTTAGCACTTTGGTTTCGGTTTTATTTCATTCTTTTGATTTTCTGGTTTCTAGATTTCCAAACAAATTTGAGCTATCCGGTCTACCGTGAGCCATCAGACGACTCAAACCCAATCGAGACCTGCGCGTGTGTGCACTGTTTCCCCGATCTGAGAGCGCTCGGCCAGGACAACAACAGGCAGCAGAGAGCACTGAACCCATACCAGCAAGCCGTCCTCCACAGAGCCCAGAACGGAGTTCCAGCCTGGACTGAAAGGGGCCTACACGGCTCTGGTGTGGAGGTCCAGGAGGAGGCAGCAATGGCATGAGATCCACCTTAACACCATCTAATCCACAATCAACCAGTAAAAAAAAATGGATGTTTGAAACCGCACTCCCATTTGAGCCATGTTGACGAGTTTCTTCACCACCCAAAGGGGACTAAAGGGTTTTTGTGTCTGTTAGCAAAATATCTCACGGACTGCTGAAACTAGAAATCATTTCATGAAGATCTACAACTTATTGAAATTTGGAGTCATTCAAGATGGCTGCCACAGCTAATTTACTTTAGCAAACACAAAAATGGCAACAACCCAGTTAAAGCCATACTCAGTAGCCAGGTAAACAAGCTAGGTCTTGCTAGCTAGTTTACAGAAACACGACTTGGAGCACTCACCCCTCCCGTCGGGGATAATCTGTACGCCAGCCTTCCCACGGACATGGGACTCCGTTTTGCGACGATAACAATGCAGAGTCTAACTTCAGCCGTAGAAACGTTCCCCCAACTTTTCCTCTTTTCACCTCCAAACATTTTTAGTTTTCTGCTAGCTGAAAAGGTGTTTTTTGGGGGGGACTCTGGTATTTTTATCTTAAAATGAAAGCACTGACCACCGGCTAATTCTGTCCTCCTTTCACTTCCGGGATGTTCAGACGGAAAATGTATCCGGGCGGATTATTGGTGAATCCAAGCAGTGCGGAAATGCGGCAGACAGACAGCTGGATTGTCCAATCCTATCGTTTGGACCGAACGATAGGATTGGCTGAAGTTTTTAGAGAACTGCGGTACAACTACTTTATTGATTTCTTTAGGGTTTTTTAATCTCCACAATATATTTATGGCTATACTATGTTGGAACGTTGTTAAGAGGCTTTAAAAAAAAACGTTAAAAGCTACATTGTTTACCTGGCTACTGAGTATGCCTTTAATATTACAGATATTGAGCTATAACGTGTCACAGTAGGTGAGTCTTCCTATCACGTAAAAGCAAACGGATTATATAAAATATGAGTCCAGTTTGTTTGTATGTTAGCCAAATATCTCATAAACCACCAAACGGGTTTTAATGACTCAAAAAGTAATCACCAGGTGTTCGTCTATCACTGGTTAACTGTTAAAATAAACTTAATTCAAGATGGCCGCCACGTTACCTTTACAAACACAAAAACGACTATAACTCTGGTAATATTACTAGGGATGCCCTGATATTTACATTGGGTATCAGTCCAATACTATGATTGTGTACTCATCCTCGTAAATGTACTTAGAAGATATGGAGCTGATACTACAACAGCTAACTCTGGAGTAGATGGAGTCAAAGTACTTGTGTAGTAATAGTAGTTATGTAGCAGTAAACGCTGTCTGAACCCTCACAGTTCGAACACTTGGTTTGGTAAATTACCAGTAACTTTGAGTCCATTAGTAATGCCTGATTGATTCTCAGAGTGTTAGCATGCTAACAGCTACGACAGAAGAAACCAGTAGGGCTGATTAAAGCTTCAGCATCAACCTCTACTTCAGACAGAACCTTAAAGAGACACTGGTTTGGTTCTAATCATCTGAGAAAAGTTTAGTCTGCTGCAGGTTCATTTGACTAACGTTTTGCTTTTAGCTCATTCTCACAGCCACTCAAACAGATGTGCAGAGCTGCCAATGCTAACCCTGAAATAAGGCAAACTCACTGCCTACTGTCACAGCCAAGGTCATCAGTGGTCCAACAGAAATACGGACTGAACTCAACTCTATAATTGTGCTTCCACTCTGAGTTTTCTGACTTCACCTCTAAAGATATTCACTTGCTGCATAACAAGTGGAACGCATCATGAATAAAGCGTCCTCCTGAGCTTTAATATGAGAAACGCTGGAGTCCAAAGATGAGAGGAGGATGGCATCGAAGGTCAAAGCAGTCAGTGAATTCTGCTAATGAGTCTCCGAGCTGAACCCTTCAGTCTGCCACCTGCAGCTCGTCCCATCAGCGAATAACCAGCAAAGAGTCAAGCTTGAGCTGATTCTGAGTCAGCACAGAGGCTGATGGAAATCAGAATCTTTTTTTAAGTTTATTTAAATCCGCAATGAGGTGTGTAGTGTGAATGTGCTGCTACATTAAAGATCCCCTTCAGAGAAAACCACACAGTTTCATCCTGGTTATTATGCATGTTCAGAGGCCCTGCCAGTAAATCACAGCTGTAATAAACAAACTCTGGAAGTTTTTAGTTTTTATAAAGGACCTCCAGTTACTTTGAAGGGAAAACCCTAAAACCGAATGTGATTTAGGATGTTTTTATTTACATGAACAAATCATGGCTTTGGACTTTTATCTTTTACAATTAAAATGCTGGTTGTTTTTATTTCAAAACAGCTATTTATTGTACATCATTAAATTATTATAATTAGGAATATTATGATTTAGTTAAAATTGCAAAAAGTTTCATCATACAAAACCCCTCCCCGGTCAGAGCTCTATACCCGAGGTGAGCTTCATAGAAGAAACATAATTTAAAGTTTAAACGAGTCACGGAAAGTTACACGACTGAACTGGGGTTTTATTTCATGCATGAAGCTACAGCCGACAGAACTGATAAGTTAACAGCTAGCCTGAGTACAAGTGTATTTCTGCCATCTTAACCTTTAACAGGCAGGTTAGCCTCTTAGAGCACATTTTAGACCAAGAAATTCTTAATGTTTTACTTTTTTTTACCGTTTTGGCAACAAACAAATAGGGGAAAAAAGTGCTACATTTACATTTATTGCTTCATTGTTGGTGTGGAGGTTAATGGTTAAAACAGCTCTCATACTCAATTTCATAACAAATCTATTATGAGGTGAAACATCTGGTAAAGTCTGGCACAACAACTCAACAGCTATAAATATACAAATATATATATATACACACACACACACATATGTATGTATACATATTTTTTAAATAAAAATTGATAATTTGCTTTAAATTTCGATACAGCAAATATCGCGATACAGATATTACAATAGCAATACAATACCGTGACAGAAAATATCGCGATATATTGCAATATTGATATTCTCTTACACCCCTAATATACAGTATATACCGGTATAATATATATAACCAATCTTTCTGTCCCATGTTTCTATGACATTGAGACATTATTTTTTCCAATTAAAGCATTGTTTATAACAGAATCTTCTCAGTAAGAGAATTGATTTTTATACAATATTAGTCTAAAAAACTTTTCCACTGGTTATGTGAAGCGAGCACAGAGCTCAACAGCGACATCTGGTGGTGGGGCCGGCCCCTCTAGTTCTAAATGTAGAGCCATAAGTTATTTATATTAAAATGTCTGGTTGTTTACAAGCGTAACAGATGACACATCCTGCCTCCAGGGGTTGATTCCAGCTGGAATTTATATTTTCTGCTCACATAACCATTTAAAGAGCATATTTTAAGTTAGACACTGCCTTAAACAAATGTTTAGAGAAATATAATAGAAACTTTTTCTGAATAAAATTTTACAGAAATTCAGCTTATTTAGGCTCTTGGATTCGTTTTTGTGAGAATTGTCCATTTTTTCACCAAACCGGAAGTGACGACAGTTCAGGGAGACCGTTCGTTCTCTATATAGAAAACTGATCCACTTATCACTACTTGTGACGAGCAAAACAAACCCCCAGAGTGCCGTTATTTTATTACTTTATTACTATAGTGAGCAGTTATTAAGATTAAAAAAAAAAAAAAAAAGATAAAAACAATCAGTCCTGTAAGGCTGTCGGTCCAGCTGTAGACCGTGACCCACCTCCTCACTCGGGTCTGGGTAAAATACCAGCGTTTAGCACCAGGTTTTTGATCATCAGAGCTCCAAACATTGAGCTGCGTTCAGGTGGATTGTTAAGAAATGAAAGGGTTTATAAAAAGTTTCACAGGATACAGCTAAACGGTTCGAGGCTGACCGAAACAGTGTCGGGTCAAGCTGGAAACCCCGCCGTGAAGACCCTCTTGGTAGCCCCGCTGGGAACGGGAATCCCCTCTTGGTAGCCCCGCTGGGAACGGGAAGCCCCTCTGGAGAGCATTGCGGCATGGATTTACTGTACCCCGCCAGCCAGGTGAGGGTCAGACACCTGAAGGAAATGCTCTCATGAAATCGCGGACCGGTACCGGATTACGACCCACCACGAACCGTACCAAACCTGGCATGGAAACGAGACTCAAGTCTCCCCGTTAGCTCCTGTTAGCTGCTGTGTGCTAACAGCGGTTCCGGTGAATGGATCGAAGTAACGGCGCCTGTTTAGAGTCACACTGAATGTTTTTCGCCGGCATGTGGGACTCCATCACATCCAGTCCTGGACTAGACCAGGACCGCCGGGGTTTTTCGTCTCCAAACAGAAGTCACCGTACCGGTAAGGAAGCCGTCCCGTTGTTGACTCAGTGTCCTGACAGACTGGCGATTGGCATCATAAACATAATAATTTAGCATTTTTTATTAAAATGAATTCACACCGACTCGATTAAAGAGCGCTCTAACCTAAAACTAACAACTCATGGCCGACAGCGAGCAGGCAGCTGGCAGACTAGAGCGGTGCCAGTCTGAGATGTTAAAGTAGTTTAGCTTTAAAAAATCTAACACAATGATTAAAACAAGCATCTGTTACACAAACTCCACACAACAAAGGGCTCAAATGATCATATTTATGGGATTATTGATCGTACAGAGTGTTAAATTATCCTACAAATACTTTATTTATCTACATCTGACAACACTGTAAGCAGCGCCACCTAGCTAGGAGCTCCCTTAGCTGACGTCACAGGTCCACATATGAAAAAAAAAGCGTTTTTAGAAGCTTTGCAAAAAGGGGCACTTTGGACTAGAAAAATGGTTTTAAAAAATGTATTGTAAAACAAAATACCCTCAATAAACATTTCAAATAGTATTTTTGGACAGAGTTTTATCAGAATAATTAAAAAAAAAGAACTTAATATATGCTCTTTAATGCTAAATTATTTGTGTTGTAGAACTTTATAAAACTTTGGTCTTACTATGCTGAGACCAGATGTTAGCTCATTAGTCCTGAAGGCCATAAACTCAGGCCATTCAGGAAGCTGTCTACAACCAGTCAGATCTGATAAATAAAAACTTCAACATGGCCAAAACAGCCATGCAATCAACTTTCTAATAGCAAAAACAAACAAAAAGCTATTTAAACAACCCAAACACGAACATGAAAAGACTCATGAGCTCGGAGTTTTTCACAGACTTTTCTTTATTTGAGTGTATTTCCATCAGTGTCCAGTTCTTGCAGCAGTAACAGCTGTGTGTGCGAGGAATGGTGGACCAGCAGAGGACCCCGTCTGCGGTGATTACGGCCCTGCGGCTGGACTCAGCAGTGTAGAAGAAGAACTTTGAGGTTTCACCTTTTGTCTCATACATACAAACTGTACACATACATCATCAACACGTGGAAAAACAAACCGAAGAACATATCAAACTGTGATACCCAGCTCAGACGGCATGCTGAATGCAAGTACTGATTCAGTACACAAACACACTGCATACGCACGACACACGTGCATACAATCACACACTCACGTTTTCTCTTTATATGCAAGAACACATTTTATACACCGACTATGACCTTTTGTTTTAATTCCAGTCTTCTACACACACGCACACACACACACACACACACACACACACAAACACCAATCAGAGCAACATGCAGTCGACAGTTAACACTGCAGCTTCTGACGCGTTACACTTATTTATCTTTCATTTTTTTTAACTGTTTACCTGAAACAGCATCATGACTCTTCCAAGGTGGAAAAAAAAAATGTCTTTGAAAAGAAAGCTTTATAATGTTTAAAAATAAAAACGACAGCCATAGCAGCAGTTTCACAAAATGATCCGTAATATTTTACCTCCTCGTTTACAAAAAGCACGACCGACGGCACGACTCCAACACAGACGAACAACGTAAGAGTATCAGAACGGAAAGAAAATAAGAAAAAACCAACCGTAAACGAACCATTTCAATGCAGGATGTATAAAAATATATTCACTGAGTCATCTGTTTCCCCTATTCTGGGTGTTGGAAGCTGGAAGAGAGGCAGAAAATAAACCATCCTTCGTGTCCTTGTGAGATTTTTTTTTAACAGTACCTACTTAAGATGACTAACTCACAAATTATAAGCTGGAATAAACTTTGTTTGTGAGGTGATACATCTACAAACAAACAAAAGAAAGATGCATAATAAAGGACAACTTTCATTTTTGGTCTTCTGGAGTGTTTCTGACTAAATGTGCTCGTGTTCAGAAAGTTGCCAGTTTGAATCCGTGCTCGTAAAGTGAGTGGACCAAAAAAAAAAAAAGTTTGATGTGTTGGTTTGTTAAAGCAGACCTTTAGAGAGTGGGTGTGGCACGCCTCACCCCTGATGTAGCTGTGCGAGCATAAAGCAAGGTGTGGATCGACTCAAAATAATAAAAAACAGAAATAAAATCAGCATTTGGGATCAAGTAAAACGTCCCTACTTCTTAAGATCTGTGCCTGATAACAGAAAAACGTCGGGATGGTTCCTCCGTTATCTGAAAGGGAGTGCAAACTTTCACAGCTTCTTTTCTCTTCATGCCCTGAATTCAAGTGAGGACTTTTGCAAAAACACAAAACTCCCTTCTACGGGTCTAACGTTGAGTCCTTTTTGAAATCTTTTGTTTGATTCTGCCAGCAGACGGTGGAACTTGAGCGTTCCATGTCGCTCTTCACCTCCTCTCCATGCAGCTACTCGTATTCCAGGAACTGTTTGTGATAAAACAGGAGGTACCTGAGGAGATAAAGAACGTCTGAGTGAAAACAGAGTCCTGGTAATAAAATAAAAATAATAAACAGAGCTCAGGTAATGACAGATCTGCTGCTCCGCTCACCCTTCGCTGTCGAGCACATCCTTGATGCTAGCCTTGGTGATGATTGCGTCGTCACACTTGAACCACTGGTCCTTGTGCTGTCGGATGAAGGTGGTGTAATGGCCGCTCTCTAGCGTCCCCTGGTGGTTCACTACCGCAAACAAGCTGTATCTGAAAGATTTACAGGTCCAGACGCAACATTTTCTAAAGCAGCTTCAAGTTTCAGGAAGTAAAAACACATTAAGAGACTCGACTTTCAGAGATTTGAATTGTGATGCAGAGTATCTGTAGGAGCCACGGTGGCGTCTCGGGTCAGTGTGGAGTTGTGTTGTGTTCCAGCTGAACTCAAGTTGTTTGTGAAACCATAACAGCGGTAGAGAAGCACATCTAGGGAACCAAATCTATCTGGATTGCTTTTCCTGTTGGAATCCTGCAAAAACACCTCGTTTGTCTCTGTGTTGATAAGTGCAACAATCTGGTATTTAGACCAAGTTCAAATCAAAAGCTTTTAAACAATAGGCGCAGGGTTCCTACAGGTTTCTTCTAGTCAAATTCAAGCCTTTTTTAAGGCATTTTTAAGACCAGTTATATAAAAGTTTAATACCATTTCACAGACCTACCGACAAGGAAAAACAAAAATTCTTGAACATATGTTCATTTATTTTTAAAAGAAATGTGGAATTCTGTTAACTGACGCTGTCTTACAATCTTTTGTTTTTTCGTTTCTGGAATGGAATAACCGGATTTAACCATTATTTGGTTTTTTGTTATGGCAAAACAAAATCAGAAAACGGATCCATTTTCATTATTTCGTTATTCCCTTTTTGCTAATAAAGAGTTTTATTGTACATTTTATTGTAAAAGTACCTAAACTTAGTACCGAAAAATATATATTTTCGGTACTAAGTTTAGGTACTTAGCCCTACATACAGCACACATTTTAAGACCCAGATATCAAAATTCAAGACTTTTTCCAAGTCTTTTTAAGGTATTATTTCCAAATTCATAAATTCAATGCTTTTAAGACTTTTTAAGGACCCGCGGGAACCCCTGTAGGTGGCGCATGTGGGAGGTGTGTCCGAGTGGCTCTGTCACAAGAAAACTGAATCAGATTTGTTCAAAAATTACAAAAACTCAAGTCTTTCAAATTGCCAAGGAGTCTGAGGAAGCCTCAGTGTGTAACACAGTGTGATGACATCATCACTGCCTGAACAATGTGAAAACATCACTGGACGAAGCACAAACTGACCCCAATCAGGGTCTTTTAGGATTGTTGATGCTTGATGTGATAAATTTGTTGAAATTTTCTAAATACACAGAAACTGGTTCATAACTTTAAAAATACATTTTTTTCTATGTTGTTTTTATATCAAGTAGAGGCTCAAACTGACAAATATTTCAAATACAAGGTGTTTTTATGTTGGCACTTCAAACCAATCACGAAGATCTGCTTGTTCTTACTTATTGTCGTTGTTGAATGGGTCCATGGTCTGCTGGTACTGTCCATTCATCCTGCTTTCCTTACTGAAACACAAAAGAAACTCAAAGACTGCTGCACTCTGGGTAGGAATTAGGGGTGTGTGGATGTGATGCAGCTTGATGTCGGAAGAAAGAGTCAGACGAACTTGCTAACGATATAAATGCTTCACCGTCTTCCTCTTTAGAACTTGTGGCGAGACTACGGTGTGGTATTAGGGCCAAAATCCTCCCTCTGCAGTTCATTAGCATGGATAGGCCGGCGTTAGCACTGGGGGCTAGTGACTAGCTGTGCTTTATAATCAGTTGCAGTGAAAGAGAGAGACAATCACCTCTCTGGACTAACCACTGACTGTAGGAGGAGGAATATGAAAAGCTTTAGATGTCTTATTGCTCTAAGTATTACTCAGAAACACAAAATATCCTGTTATAGACCCAGAACTAGTTGCTATTTCTTCAAACTGAGGTTATTCAAACAGCTATCTACAGCAGGTGAGATACTAACTGTTCACAGCCTCTACAGTATTCTGGATGGACCTCCCAGCACCGCGCCTGAGCCCCAACAGGAAACACACAACTCCCGGGACACTGGATCACCTCCCCCTTTAGATCCTGATCTTCTGAGATCCGCTCACCTGGACGCCATGAACGGGGTCATATCCAGCTCCAGGGGGAAGGAGACGTAGGTGGTGATCTTCCGCCGTAGTTTGGCTGAATGTTCAAACCTCTAAACATACATTTATAGAAGACTGTTAGAGACTATCCATCTCTGCTGCTACTGAAATGGATTCGCCTTACTTTGAGGTGAAAGCAGGCCACGATGGGCAGCTTCTTCATGGTCAGCTGCTTAGTGGACTCTTGGTAACTATGGCAACCACTGCACTTGATTTTGGCGCTGCTGCCGAGGTGCTCTGGTCTGGTGAACCTGGACAGGAAAAGGGAGGGGCTTCAGAGCCGCAATCTTTGTGTTTAGGGAAACACAGCAGACTTCAGAGATCCTTAGCATTTTAATTTATTTCATAACAAACTCAAAACTGAGAGATGAAAATCAAAGAGTGAAAAAAAGGAGAATAAATGTCTGAAGTCATATCGGACTGGGCTCAGCTACCTGCGCAGACAGTCCATGAGCGTCGTGGCTCCAGTGGCGTGACTCTCTCCGTTAAGTGCCGACATGTCCCCTCCTGGGCTGAGGGGCCAGAACGGTGTGGAAGAACCCGGCAGGTCCAGGCTGATGTCCCAGAACGGGTCTATGGTCGTTGAAACGCCACTGAGATCACAGAGGAACACAAAACAGGGTCAGGATGTCTGAAGACAACAGTCACAAGATTAAACTTATTGTTTATTTTATAATAATCATAATCCGAGTTTAACACCGAGTTTAAATTACATTTATTAAACACAACTTAATATGACTCTTTAAACATGGAAGGAGACAAAAACGATTCACCCTCTTGGATGTTTATAGAACATTTATGAGTTACACAATTACTTTGAGTTTTTTTAAGCTTTAGCTGGATGCTTCGGCTCTTTGTATCGCTGGAAAATAAATCTCTCAAATCGTAGTTCTGTCCTCTAGGATTTGACCGTCTACCTTTACCAGCCTTCCAGGACCTGCTGCTGAGAAGCATCCCTAAAGCATGATGCTGCCTCCGCCATGCTTCACAGTTCAATGTTTGATGTCCAACAAAAATAGCGTCTCATCTCTTTTTGGTCTCAGACTAAATTTACTAACTACATTTATGGACAGGCAGTACACAGACTACTCCTGTAAACAGATGCAGAACCTGAAGTGACCTTGTGGCTGAAATATTCTCCAACCAAGCAGGACCTCTTTATGAGAGCTGTTAGAAATCTCAATACGCCGTCTTCAACTTGTTGTGATCTCTGTTGCTTGTTTTAGGTCTTTTTCACATGTTTGTTGTTTTCAGTCTCCCTTTAAAATGTGCCCATAAAAAATTCAATCTATTGGGTCGAACAGCTTCACCTCTTCACCCTCCTCAACATCACAGAAAAAACTGATGACCACACAAATAAGGTGGAGGAAATTCCTCTTCAAAGCACCAATACTCTGGCAATCCACCAGGTGGAGCTAGAGCTCAACTTTCCAGACAGGAGAGGCTTGTTGCTGCAGTGAGGCAGCTCAGAGATAAGAGTTTACATGCAGGTACCTCCTCTACAAGGTCACAGTGTGTGTTCTGAGGACTCAACTCCTACACACAAACACACACTTAGAAACACACACACACAACCACACACTTAGAAACACACACACACACAAACACTTACTGGCAGACTTGGCAGGTGACGTCAGACTGCAGGCCCCCTGTGAAGATTTGGTCGATGATGCAGTTACAGTGGTTTGGGTTGTTGGCTTTCTTCCCGTTGTCATCTGTGTAGTGTCACACACACACCAACACACACACACAGTCACTAAAAGCAATCCTGTGTAACCTCTCAACCACCTACTCTGCTTGTAAAGTGACAGAAACATCCAAGAGGAGGTCAGCGAGGGACTCTTTTATTTTTACCTTTGCAGTGCCGGTGCAGCACGTCCAGCGCCGCGATCAGGAACTCGTGGGCGTCCTGCTGCTCGTAGCCGGCCAGGTGACGGGCGTGGGTCCACACCAGGTGCAGGAGCCGGAACGGGACGTGAGGCGAGCGGTGGCCTGAGTAGAACTAAACAGAAGGAGCGTGAGAAAGACAACTTTGATCTTTTGAATCTGCAGCTACATTCTTATAAAGAAAAGACAAATTAAACGGTCACCTCCTGGAAGAGTTGCGACATCTCGCACACCAAACAGGAGTTGCTCTGCATCTCGCATTTGTGTCGGTCGGACAGGAAGAAGTCACGTAAGAGCGGCGTGTGCGTCAGCGCCTGGACGATGCAGTTCATAAAACACGTGTTGCCCAGATTTATGAGACCACGCAGGCCTGAGAGGGAGAGGGAGGCAAAACAATTAAAAACATAGTATTTAAAAGTTGAGTGATGATAAATAACGCCACTAAAAATACCCACATTTCCCTTTAAACCTGATAAATTTGTCCTAAAACTCAGCTGAGTAAAAGAGAAACCACCTCAGAGATTTTCAACATGGTGCAAAACATTTTCACTGGTTGCTGTTCCTGATAAGAACTGGTGCTAAGTGAACTCTGGCTCCTGGAACCTGTTTGGTGAAAAAAACCTTCTGATAATTCTGATGCTCAGAATTAACTGCAGTGACAGAAACACACCGACAGAGAGGAGGTGGAGATGAGAAGGAAGGCTAGCTGAAGAGGAGGAGGGAGTTTTCTCTCTGATGAGCAGCCAGGTCCAGTAAATCTCCTCATGTGAGACAGAGCCAATGATGTAAATGGTGCTGGGCAGATCACTGCAGGCGGCTACAAGGTGTTAAGGTCTGTCAGCACACCGCCTGCCGACTCCACCGCTCCACTCCTAACATTCTCTGCTGCAGTATATTTATAGCTCTAACTCAATTCATCCATCGGAGCATCTCCTCGAGGTCTAACTGGATGGCTTCTACTTGACTGTCAGTAACTGCGTTTGTCAAGAAGAAACCTGAAACTGAGCAACTCAAAAATGATTATCAATCGGCTCCAGCAGAAAGACCAACCAATTGTACAGTTGGAGGTGATTCTCCGCCTCTTGGGGTTGTGGCGAAGCAGCTCCAGCTCCCTCTTGGTGGGCTCCCATGTCGAGTACTTCTCCCCGATACCTACGGGGAGTGTGTACACAAACAAACACTTGAAATTTCACGATGAACCCAAACTGCATTCTTAACAGGTGACCTTACGGTGATCTTCTCAAACAGTTTGAATGCATGTGTCCATCAGTACTGTTTACTCAATTTGCTGTTCCCTAACGAGGGAGGAGCTTAACGGAAAAAGTTCTAAACAGGAGTTTGATCCGTGAACAATAAAAGTCAGTGAGGGTTTGTGGTTTTATTTACCATGAAATTAAACTGAAAGAAAAAAAAAAAAAGGGTCACCAGGAAGTTGCGATGTTGCGATCGCAACTATTAACGCAAATTCAACCATTTGCCGCAACTTTTTTGCTGCCTTGCAATTGTCACCAATCACCGCAACTTTTCCGCAAAACTTGACCAATCGTCTTTGTTTTTGTCGGATTTCGTCATCTCCTTTGACCAATCAGAGCCACTCGGATAAGTTTTCACCAATCCCGTTGCCTCCAGCTGTGTTTACTTCCGGTTTTTGAGCCGAGCTGCTAAACGCCGGACGGTTTACTTTCCATCAGATATTATGGCTAAAATACGAGCAAATCAATTTCCTAAAGTTTTACACCAGAGTGGTGGAGAGCTGTTCAGAACCAAACACAACGTCGTGGTGGATTATACAGGAAAATCGTCGCTTGACAAGAACTTTTTGACCGCAAAACATGGAGATTAGCTGAAAAGAGGAGCAGACGGGGTCTGGGGTCTGATAGGAGTGATAAGAGACGAGGTGAGTTCTGTTTAATGTCCGTATTCGGACAATGTGAGAAACTACATTTAAAAAGAACTGATCTGTGTCCTAAACTGTGTGCTGAGTCAGCGGTTTTGCTACTCCGTGAGAAATATTTTAAATAAATCGGACTGTCGTTAATGTGAATTCCTTTGAACGTAGTTTATGTTTTAACCACGTGACGTTTGTATCCAGTGAACACGAGGAACCGCTCGTCTTTTCTAAACTCGTTCTGCTGAACCAGTGAACCTTTGAGGTGAATCTCTGAAAGTGAAAGTAAAGGAGTCGCTGTAACGTCTGAGTGACGCTGAGACAGGCTGTCAGCTGTGTTGTCATGGGGATTACAGCATCTTGTAGTCTTTTTTTAATGATGAAACAGAGCATACAGTGTGTGTGTGTAAAGAGGTTAACTGTGTGTTCACTAAAACTAAAAACCTTAAACAAAATCAAAAAAATGGTTGAAAAAGAATCGCAACTTTTTGAAAAATGTGCCGCGAAATCTGTCATTTTAGACCGCAACAATCACAAAAAAATCCCTGCAACTTCCTGGAGGGACTGTTATGTTAAAAATATTTTAATTTATCTGCATTTTGTAGGACCTCAGGTTAGTAAAAATGTTAAAAATAAGAAAACTGTCACCCTGCAACAACCGCCTGTGCTGGCAGGTCAGAATTCAGATTGCCGTCATAAAACCCCCATAATATCACTGTGAGGGCTGTAGCTACACAAAGCTGATTAAAACGACTGTGTTAATGTTACCTTGCATCTTCCAGGCTTTCCTTTGTTCTTCTTTGGCGATCTGCTCCATCTCTTTGTCATAAATGTAGTCTTGGCACATGAAGCAGTAAATCCCTCCATACAGCAGGTCGATAGCTGAGCAGACACACACCGGGATTAACACAATCAGTCAATATCAATACAATAATAAGAACAACTCGGGACTCTTATATTTAGATGATAAAGGCCAAGATGTGTTGGAAGCATCACGATGAAACAGGACATCCTATGTTGTTCTGATATCGTACAGCCTTTAGACAATATTATCTCACGAAAAGTAAGAAAGTAAACAAGCCTCACTGATTAGAGTCTCACTGATGACTTTAGGTTGAAGCATTCAGGAGTTAGTTTGGCGTTATCCAAAGTGTCCATTTGGAACTTCAAATGAATACTTCAGAAAATGTCCAGAATAGTCCGTTTTTGTGTGAACCCTATCAAATCTGAACTGTTAAAAACGTACGGCTTGTTTTATCCGGTCCACACTTCCATGTCTCCATGAGCAGTGACATAAAGAAGAAAGAGAAATATCCAGGCGGAGAAAAAAAAAGGTTGATTTCTGTGTTTCAACTTCAATAACTACATACATTTGACAGGTGAAGTTTCCTTAAGAGAGTCCAGTTTTTGCACGTTCTCCTAAGGGTTCCAGAACAGCATCTAATTTAATTTGGGTGTTTTAGGGGGCGTGTTAAGTTGTTAACAAGTAAAACTACAGTCTTTATTTTCCTGACTGTCCTAATGGTACAAAATTAAGACACAACTTCCTTTAAAACCCTTCACAATAAGAGTCCCAGGAAAATATACTTAAGAAATAATCACGTAACATTCGAAGGTCATTAAAATAACATAAAGACAGTCTTAATATTCAGACAGTTAATCGGAATTAGTATAATACATTAATGTATTCATTATTTTAAAAATACTGTGCGGGTGTCAATCATTTATTCATCTTTAAATACAAAATTTGCATAATGTTTTCTCCCTAGTGCCACTGGGCTGGTCTATCTCTAGATGAGAGATGTCCTGATAGATGGAGAGAGCAGTGCAGAGTCAAAATATGAGCAGGAAGAGGAGGAGGAGGAGGAAAGAGGCACCAATCTGTGCAATCTTGTCACACATGGACTTAAGTGTTGATACACAGATAAAAAAGGCTCTCCTGTCACCTGCTCTGTGCCCTGCAGCTACCGGTTTGATGTTACCATAACAACCTGCCTGTGGGCCTCCTTTGGTTGTCACTCTCTGCAGGCATGAAGGGGGGAAAAGATGGATGAAGGTGAGAATACAGGAAAAGGAAGAGTTTAACTGATGGGCTGTAAAAGAGAAATATGAGGGGAGGGGGGGCACAATTATAATAAACCTTCAAGTATTCTGAGTATTGATTAGGTCATCAGGTAACCATGGAAACAAGAGCAGGGAAAAACATGGAGGACGGAGATGGAGATGAGCTTATATGAGACGGGAAACAAAATACGTCAAATGATTGAGTGAAAAGCATAAAAGAAAAAGAAATCAGGGTGAGGAAGAGGAGGAGGAGGAGGAGGGTTATTTAAGGTGGACTAATTCCACGGGGTTTGTCGAAGACGACTTAATTACCTCCTCGCCTGTCCGCTGAGATCTGCCCCGTCTCTCTAATCTTTTCTGCGTTGGACACTTTATTTTTGCAGCGCTGAATTCAGCAGCTGACCTAATTAAACTCGCAATTACACGCCGTGGGAGACGAACGCATGAACACTGCAGGGAGTCTTCCTGAGTGGAGGAGTGGTGTGGAAAGACGCTTCCCAAAAAAAAAAAAAAAAACCCAAACTGTAAATCCTCAACATCTGCCAAACCCTGATTTTGTCTCGACACCCCGAGAGCTTTTGCTGCTGCAGCGTTCTCCAACCCCTGCATTTTCTCCACTCGCAGCTCCAAACAGCCTAATTCTATTATGGGGGAAAGAAAAGCGAAAACTGAAGCTGGTGACACAGATTTCACACCAACAGGGTGATGTTTGGGGTGGAAGATGATCACATTTAAACAATATCATTTAAGCAACGCAGGTTTTTCTTATTTTTGCACACAAAAACCTTCGATCCCAGCTCCAGCTGTTACATTGTTGTTGTGTCCTTGGGCAAGACACTTCACCCACCTTGCCTGCTGGGGGTGCCGGTGCATGGCATCCCTGCCTCTGTCAGTGCACCCCAGGGCAGCTGAGACTACAGCGTAGCTGATCACCACCACTGTGTGAATGTGTGTGTCTATAGGTGAATGACTGTTGTGGTGTACAGCGCTTTGGGGAGTGCAGAACACTCTAGAAAATGCTAGAATTCAGAATCGCTTTTCCAACGGAGACCCAAAAGGCAGTTGGGGGTTCAGTATCTTGCCCAATGATATTTCAACACACAAACAGATCCCCCCACCTCTGGACATAAACACCAGCTCCCTCCGACCCTCACTCAGGGTTCCTACAGGTTTCTTCTAGTCAAATTCAAGTCTTTTTAAGACCATTTATATAAAAATGTTATGCCCGTTTCACAGACCTACCGACAAGGAAAAACAAAAATTCTTGAACATATTTATTTTTAAAAGAAATGTGGAATGTGTAAAGTATGACAAGTTATTTAATCAGAATAATCGTGGCTGACAGATGAAACCTTTGAGGTGAAATGTGACACAAAGAAGTGACATACAGCACACATTTTAAGACCCAGATATCAAAATTCAAGACTTTTTCCAAGTCTTTTTAAGGTATTATTTCCAAATTCATAAAATCAATGCTTTTAAGACCCCGCGGGAACCCTGCTCACTGGATGAGGCGGTTAAGGAAATGGATGGATGGATTTTCTTTTCATCCCCATTAGGTCTGTGCATTGTTACAGGGGTCTATATGGATTCTAGTATGAAATTCTTTATAATCTGCCACCTGCTGAAGGAAAACAGTAACTGCAGTCTCATTAAAATGTGAACTCTGGACAGAAACACCCAAACACAGCGAGTCAAATCGAGTTAAATAACCATGATGTCAATACTGACCAAAATAACTGGTATTATATTATTCAATAAACAAGCAGTCCTAGTACAGCAAGGACTACTATTTAAATAGTAGGACATTAAAAGTTAATTTGCACACAGCTCTCCTTCATATTATTATAGGATGGAGCCTTTTGTAGCCAACTACTGGACAAAGGTAGAGAACTGAAGATGTAGCTTAACAGTTTTACAGAGTGGTGTTCTTGCTATCAGTAGAAAGATTATCTATGAAAACATTTATGACAAAGGTCATAAAATCTGGTCTGAAACCTCAAGGTTGAACATGAAGTTGCTTTGTGCCATCCAGCCTTAGAACTAACTGAAGTAAATTCAGGTAAAAACTAGCTACTTTCTAAATACTCTGCAGAATACTTTGATGATTACAGGCCGCTGTGGCCCTGTGGGAGTAGAGGGATGTTCAGCAAACACCCACGCGTTCGAGTCCGTTTGACGCAAACATTTCATCCGAGCTGAAATTCGTCTTTTTTATTGTTTCTGATTTACGCCAAGAGGCTGAAATACGAGCTGAAATTGTGAAATTGTGTAAAAACACACATTTACATCTGGGGTTTTTTGTGACTTTTGTTGGAGGAAATTGGTTTCAAAACAATCAAAAATCTATTGAACGTGCTTATTGTTCATCAGAGCTCATTAATACGTTCACCGACACATATGAGCTACATGAGACCAAATACACACGTGACAAATAAACCCCCTGGAGGCTGAGCCCTCTGGTCTGTGTTGCAGTTATGTTGCACCGTCTTGCATAAGAACTCATAGTGACTAAAAAAACTCACAAAAACCACCGTCATGATAACCTAATGCCTCCAGTAAACATAAACACACACTGGGGTAAATAAGGGACAATGTTTGACAAAATGACAGCAATTAACCAGATGTTATACAATTAAAAGCAAGTATAGGTGACAATGCGGTATATTTGTGTGCAGGGAGTTTAGATTTTCTAGATTTAGTCATTTAATCACCTAAGATGAGGCTGACAACTCAACAAATACACAATGCAACAGCAGGAAATAAGCGTGTCCTACCTAGGTTATGCCGTTTGCTCTTGGCGTGTTCGTGGATGTGTTTTTTGGCAAAGCAGGCGAAGAAGACGCAGTAGAGGCAGGAGTGGAGTCTGTTGAGGTGGGCGCCGCACATGTGGCAGATACATGACTTGGCCTGAAAGAGATTAGCGGTGAGAGCAAATGAAAAGGCAGAAAACTATCGTTTGAAAAAGAATTGTGGAAAAGTCAAACAGATTTCAGTCACTTATCAAATCTCTCGTGTTCAATCTGACGCCGAGTTAAATCCTAGCCTTAAAGGATTTTGTATCGCCCGCAAACTTTCATGTCAGGGTTTGAAATGAAGCTGAGAAACAATGAACTTATAGTTGCTTTGATCAGATCTAGAATATAACGTAACGCGTGCTCGATTATCACTCTGACACTGTGGTGAGGATCACTTCCAGCTACACCACCAAGCTCTGTAAAATTGACTGAACTGCAGCCAGTTTTTGTGTTGGCTAAGATGTGTTTGTGGTGGCAGCCATCTTGGATGAGGTTACCTCTAAAAGGTTCATCAGGGAACAAACTGGAATACAATGACTTTGTCAGCTGATGTGAACAGAACCATCTTTAAGTCAATGCCTGCAGGATGAAGGAGCTAATGGTTGATTTCAGTAAGAAGTCACCTCACCTTACACCGGTGAACATCCTGGGTTTGTACATTAAAACAGCAGAAGAGTACAAATATCTGGAGGTTCATCTGAACAACAAACTGGACTGGAATATGGAGGCCCACTACAAAAAGAGTCCGAGTCATCTTCACCTGCTGAGGTCCTTAACAGGACAGGAGTCTGTTAAGGACCTTCTACCACCTTGTGGTAGTGTCTACTAGGGACACGGGGAACTAAACGGACTGGTTAAGAGGTCCAGTTGTGTCCTGGACTGTCCAATGAGGCCCATCTAGCAGGTTGAACAGGAGAGGATGTTGTCTGAGCGGACTTCCATCTCCCACCCCCTACACGAGACAGTCTGCAGGTCATTATCACCTGCAACCATTAAGCGATTAATCATCTGGCTTATGTATATGGGTTTGTTTTATTTTGTGTGACCTCTGTAACACCTAATGTCTCATTTGTAGGATAATAAAGGTTTATTCTATTGTAGATATGAGTTTTAGTCAAGTCAGTCCAGTAGCTCATGAAATCCAAACATTGACAGCAATATTTAATGGATAATTTATTAAATGTGCATTGGGGATGATCTCAGCAACGACAACACCAAGTTTTAGATTAATGTCTGTAAAACTGACTGAGTTGTAGCCATCTTGGTTTAGCTTTGGCGGTGATCTCGACTTGGATCGACTGACTCCAAAGTTCATTTGTTGTTGATGTGCATCCAGTGGTTCCTTTCTGAGAGTTTGAAACAAACAAAAACACACAAAGAAAATTCAAACGCTCGTGACGTGATTGGATGTAAACTCATAACGGTACCTATGGGCCATAAAAATATTAAATTAACCGAAAAACATAAAAAATATTTAATTGGGAAATTTGTATTTTTAACCACCTCAACAAATATGTTTTCTGTTCCTAAATAAAACAATGCTCTTATCGCTTGTGTTCAATATTCTGAAAGATCCAAAGATGATCCGAAATGTAAATAAATGTTTAACAGAGTGGAAGGAAACGCGAAGGCGGCAACAATTCAAAAGCATGCAGATGAGGAGTCTGCATGTTGATGAGCCAAGCGTCGCAATGTGAGGAGAAACGAACAACGCTGGGAAGAGGAGGATGGATGGATGGAGGAGGGTGTGAATACCGACAATCAATGAGGTGCATGATCATCTGCAAATGAGAATTAGATTAGAATACACGAGAGCTCAACTCGGATATTTAGTGGCAAACAAGCAGCCTTTTCAGCTAATCAATAAAAAGTAGGATATTTATTCCTGTCACATACTCCTTGAATTTATGCTTAAAGGGCACATGAATTTTATAAAAAGGCATAAATATGTAACAATCTATGCTGTAGTAGCTGTCAGTATAAAGCGAGAACGTTAAATATTTGGGACTGTCCTTGGGACACATTTTAATGTCATTTAGTTCAGTTTCAAACCCTTTTAATACAATTTTATCATCATTTCTTGCTTAATCATACTTTTACCCATCTTAGTGTGGGAACAAATTTACTATTTAGTCTCCTAAGGTTGGAATCCTGACACTGACTTCATATTCCAAGCTGCAGAACACTACACCACTTAGAGGATGTGGTTCTTATGTTTAAAAAAAATGTATGAGAGTCCACCAGAAAGTCTATGAAGGTCAAACGGAAAAACACAGCAGAGACTGAAGGCAAAAATAAAGGAGAGGTCATAAAATTCCTCTCGGAGATTAACCGAGTCACGGAAAACCATCTAGGATCTGTCTGCAGGAAAAATGGGGCTCAATCGACCCGATTCAGGTGAAATCAGGACGACAAAATCCAGAACCACAGATCTGGAATTGGATCAAGCGCAAAGACTACATGGCGATGACAATTCACTAACTTTATCAACAGGCAATTAACTATAATCAGAAACTGACATGAAATACACAGTAAGAAATAAAGTCAGTGTTTTGGTGACTAGTTGGAAGACAATTTTGCAAAAAATATGCTGATTTTCAGATGGAATCACTCCGGATTGGTATGAAAGTTTTGCTTATATCAAAATTGTGACATTCAAGCAAATGTCATGCAATTATTTTGGGTTGCACCTTCGTCACAAAGTGTCTTAACTTGTTTGAATTTATCCTCGTCATCTTTGCAGTTTAGTTGCATCCGTCTTGGTCAATGTAAACATCTCTCTATTTATAATCAGTCACAACTTACTATCATCGGTCGCCAAACCCTTCCAAAGTCATCTCACATTTCTCGCACTTTCCGATTCACAGAAACTAAATTCAGAACAGAAGGGTTCCCGACATCTGCAGTTGTTTTGAGAGACATTTTTCTTGTGTTTTTGAACGTTCACATTCCCAGCGACAAGAAATTGAGGCCCTGTGACTTACAAAGACACCAGGATACCCTCTTGAACATTTCGAGACATTTTGGCAACTTTCTTGTGAATGCCGTTTGGAATTCAGCTGCAGCCCAGTGGGAAACTGGTCCTGTGCATGCATGGGTTTCCTCCAGGTAAATGGTACCAGGTATTCTGGGATCCCCCACAAACCACAACATGCCTTATAGGTTGAATATTGTACGTTGCTTTGGAATAAAGCGTCTGCTAACTTTGACACATGGCTGGTCTCCCACATTGTAGACGGCCTCTCTTCCCCTGAGCCACCGTCAGCCCACTCTGATGAGAAACAGTTGACTGACATTTCTTGCAAACTAGACTTAAAAACCATTTAATGCAGATGCATTTGTTGAAGGCTGAAGGAGTTTCAGTTTTATAGACGAATTCTCATTAGGATTTATTGTGAAAGATGTAATAATTTAAATCCTGAATCTCAAGGAAAACACAAAAGATGATTTTACTTTTTTATATAATAAAAACCAGAAAACATCAATCCTGCAATTAAAATTCCTTCATGGCTTAAAGCAAACTTATGAAATCTGCTTTTTGCATCTGCCATTCAGGTGTTACAAGACCCAACTGTGCCTTTAATTCTCAAGGTGAGTGATAGCTGTGAATTCAATAGCTGCCTGATGCAGACCGAGTGTTGACAGCAACCATCTGAGGCTGGTGGGAGCTGTGACAGCAGGCAGAGAGCGGAGAGAGAGACAGACAGCATCAGAGGAAAACATAGGAACCAAACGGTGCAACAGCTTTTCTCAGAAATGTTTTTGTTTTAAAGGAAAACTGAGTCACAATAATTTAAAATGAGCCCCTCCCCCACCTCATCTGCTCCTTAAAGGCACAGCTCAGATTTCTTAAATTGAGTTACAGTAAAATGGGTCTAAATGGCTTTATGAATGAGCTCAGCTTAGAAAAATGAGATGAGTTCTGACTGGATTGATAAGCTACAGGCTAGTCACAATGTGGTCAAGTCTAAAGTGGATTATTCCAATCTGAAATACAGTGGTTCACGTGGATACCATTTTTAAACCTTTACACGGTCATAAATTACAAGGTTATTGGTAAATATACATAAAAGTATATTTTTATTAGAAAAAGAAAAAAAATCAGTGTTTATTTCTAGCTGTAATGTTGGAAAAAATAAAATTCAGTTCTAATGCGCCAACCAGGACCGCTCAACCCAAATCCAACATGGCCGCTCATGTCCACGTTAGAGACTGTAAATGTTAGCACTCTGGTTACCGGACATCTTTTTTTTTTTTTTTTTTTTTTTTTTTTTTACAACAACTGGTTGTGGAAGATGTTCACTAGTCATCAGTGTATGGAAACATGGTGATACATTTATTGAACACTGGTACATCCATCGTTGATATTTTGAACGGCGGTGTCCTGAAGTTGTCATTGTAGAATATCTCTATTCACTATAATTATTTCAGCTCTGAAGAATCCCTGCTCAAATAACTGCAATGCTTAATTAATGGAAATACAGACACAAAGAAAGAGGAAACCTATTCTGTTTTAAGTTAGACATTCATCTTAAATGATAAGCTTTAAATTAAAACCAAGCCTCCCTGAATAACAGGTCTAAATCAGAAAGTTAATTAAAATGTGTCCTTACATTAGGATGCATGGTATCAGCATATCAGAACTGTACAGAAACTGGAAATTAGTAAACAACCTAAAACCTGAATTTCTATACAGGCAATGTAAGAATCTGGAGAATGCTGCCAGCTAACCATTAGCCTTATTTGTCATGTCAGATATCATCTACTTCTCCAAACTGGGGTTATTAAAAGAAACCAATCTACAAACAGGTCAAATGATTGAATCATGCCTTTAAAAAAAAAAAACACGTGAAGTGTCCCTTTAAGACCAGAGAACTGAGTGATCGGTGGAAGAGGAGATTCTAAAAACATCACAGGTTCTGCACACATCAGTGTTTGCTGGGTTGTCCCCTGAGAAAATGCATAACAGAGGCAGAGCCAAACATACATTTGTTCTGACCTCATGAACACTGGAGGTTTCTCCTGTCGAGCATGTGAAGGAGACACCTGCCTGATGACACCTCCTTCATGTTTCATCCTGTTATGAAGGATGGCGGGAGCAGATTGATTTATGGGAATAACATTTTCTGATTTTAAACCCAATGATGTCCCATAGAGGAGGAAATCCCAGAGCCTGCTGCTGGCAGGAAGAGGAACCACAGAAGGCGCAGAGCCAACACATCAGCTCTGATCTATGCAGTGTCTTTAGCTCGGATGGAAACTAAACGTTCGGGAGTGATGGGCTACACTACAGCTAATATTTAAGCTGTTTCATAACCAAAATAAAATAAAACCATAGTGGTTTGAAGTTAAACTGAAAGCAAAGTAGTTTTACATTAAGAGTGTTTGTGTTGTTTTGGAAGGGCGGGGAGCTGTGTACGCTGGAATCCCTTCGAACACTTGTTACCTTGCGTTTTCTGGTCTCAGCCGAACCGCTCCACACAAAACACTGATAAATAAGCCTCAGGTTCTGCTTCCAGTTGTCCACTTTGAAGCCGTTCACATGGGGGCACCCTGCGGGACTCATGGTAGTCACAGCATCCGGTTTTCACTGTCCTCTCTGAGCGATAAAACCTGCTGTTCAAATCCCCCAACAGCCCCGAGTCCAAACGGGCTTTTTAGCTAGCTCGCCCCGGTTCGTTTATCCAACCACTGCTGCTGCTGCTTTTGGGCTAACTGGACATGTCCTGGGTGCAGTAGCTGAGACACACGCAGCAGCAAACATCGAGGCTAATTTTCCACCGTGTCCGTTTGGGAGGTAAACACCATTCACGCATTTATTCCATCATCACGCAGCATATGCGGCTTTAACAAATCGCTAAATTACATATTAGCACGCTGGCTAAAGTTAGTTAGCATTGGAATTTCAACAGTAGCTTACACGGTGAACGTAAAGTCCCGCCCTAATTTATACCAGTGGACCAATCAGTGCCCGGCCTTTGGCGTGATTGGCGTGTGCCAAAATTCGTTTATTTCTTTCTGCTAAGCCCCGCCTTTACGCAACGGTTGCTGCGTTGTGATTGGTTAGTTTCCCCACATCCGCTTGTGGAGGCATGGCGCAAACGAGCTTCAAAAGCAACGAAGAAATACGTAATGTGGTTATAAACAGAGTCAAAACACACCTTACAGAGGTGAGAAATATTCTTAAACAATTTATTAATAGATCCACAATGCGCAGGCTCCCCATATTACATGACAGTTTGGTTTACTCCACCGCCCATAACAAGCCGTCAAGTTTTCTGTACAGTGCACTAGCGCCCTCTAGTGGATCCGACCTAAAAACAAAAAAAAAAAAGAAAAGGAAAAACAAAAAGGTGCACCAGATTGTGTTTGATTTCTCCAGCACTGAACTCGGTCAAGGGCATGTCCGTTTGTACATTTTGCCATTGATGATATTTACATTCTAGCCAAGGAGTGAAAATAAAATTGCAGTCTTTACAAATGTAGAATATAATCATATTTATTCCTCGTCACCCATAGATGTTTTGCCTCATATGTAATGCCCTCCAGTTACGGCCATCATGCAGAAGAACCAAAACAAACAAGTGAGGATATTCACACATATGTTTGGAACAGAGAAGTCCAGTTTTATTGTTGTGGTTTCTGTCAATGTAGCAGTGGTGCTCCAACCTGAACATTGATAAATAAAACACTGAGAAACCTGCTTTTTTTTTTTTCCTTTTTCTGTAAGGATGTTTTGTTATCCTTAAGACATGGTGAAGTAAGAATAACCAAATATATCATCATTCCACACATTTAGTTTTTCCTCAACCAATGTCCTTATGCAACATAATGGGGTTTTTTTTTTCCTCTTTAAAAAAATTCCAACTCATCCTTGGAAGAATGTGTTGGGTGGCTGCAGCGTTTCGTCTCTGTCCAAGGCCCCTCATGAATAACTGGATGTTTTGCTACCAACATCGTCCTCTTGCGAACCCATACTCTGAAAAAAATAAATACAGAAATCACACAAAGTGGTCTACCTGTTAAACAGCGTGTTTGTGTAAAAGTGCGCAGGGGGGTGTGTGTCCCCTAAACTGTTTTAAAGGCAGTTTTGAGCCCTGTAGTTTTTACTGTCTAAAAACAAAGTTCCACTATATTAAATGGATTCTGGCTGCTGTTTTTAGGTGTAGGGTTGATATCATGGCTCTGTTTAAACAGTTCAAGACCCTTTTCTCCACCTCCACCTCTATATTCAAGCCAGTTGGAACACACTTTAAAACAACTTGATTGTAAACTTTAAGGTTTCAGATACTTTAACTGAAATAACAGTTTGACATGAAAGCACCATGACTTCTATCATTAAAAACAGGCTTCTGCTATTAAACAATAACCAAGTAGAAATAACACATGACGTGCTGTTAAACTCTGTGTCTCACCTTCTGCACAAATTGTGGGTTTACTGTAATTTCTTGATCCATAGACTTTAGTTTCTCATCCAGCTCTATACATTTCAACATCTGAAAAGAAGAAAAACAACTGATATATTAGCTTCAACAAGTAGTGGAGAAGGAAATCCTGCAGGATGTGTTTGATCACCTCTTGATCTATTTTGTGGAGCATTGCAGGGTTGTTGTATTTTTCGGGGTTGTCGTGGAAGCAGACCATACCATCTTTTTGGTTAATGCTAGCGTAGATTTCACCATCTTCAATCTAAAAGAAGTAAGTAAAAGTATTTATAGAGCGCCTCTCAAGATATAGATCACACAGCGCTTAAGAAGAACGAGGAAGAAAAGTCAACACAAAACTTTAAGTGTGACTCAGCAGTAAAGTGGTATAAAGAGAAAAGCACGTTCAAAATAAAGACATGATTCTGAATATTGAATAAAATTCCATTCAAACTCAAAATGAGAACATTTCACAGCATATTAGGTTCCAGTTGATGGTTGAGCCCTTCACACGAGACTCACCATGTGTAAGACGTATTTCTCTGCTTCCTGGGGACCTGAAAGCTGCACTCGACTCGCCATGTCTTGCAAAGACAACGTGAGGAAGGTCTGCAGGGATTGGACAAAACAAACTAGTTTCAAACTTGGCCAATAAAACCTTTAAATCAACAAATCTACCTCGGCAAAATAAAAGAATCCAGTCAAAGTCTAAATCACAATCAGCAAATAAGAACACACAGGATGAGTTTTAGGAGTTACTCATTTATAGGATTTTCACACATCATTTCTACTATTTCTTTGACTGTTTTATAAATATTGAATTTAAGATGTATATTAGTGTTGGTGTTTAGTGTTAGAAAAATAACGTACTGGAGAGAAGATTTATTTTAGCTTTTCAGTTTCAAAACAAAAGCTTTAATGTCGAGTTTAAAGTCAATGTGACAAAATTAAAGTTAAAGTCTTGCAATTAAATTTACATTAAAATAAAAGTAGACTAATAAAATAATAAAATACATGAAAGACAAGTCAAAATCCTAAGAATTTAGTAAAATAGTTACAGAAAAAAACTGTTAAAAATAAAGTCGACTGGAATTAGTTAGTCAAAAATCTAGTTTTTCATTCAAAGTTGTAATTCTTTGAGACTATAAAAATGTGTTAAATCATTAAAATGATTAATTATCAAGTGATTTTATAAATATTAACCTTTGTTAGCCTCTGTATGTTCTTCTTGTAGAGGGAGGAGAGGCACTGTTTGACCAGGCCCGTGTTGTTGTCTCGCGTGAAGGTTTCACTGTGTTTGTTGACCAGGCTGCGCAGCTCGGCCGGGTTGTTGGTGGTGTACACCTGAGCTAACTCATGATATGCATTGCTCAGGGGCTGAGGCAGAGAAGAGAACAGGAGAACATGTTACCGACAAAACAACAAAGACAAAATCTTGAGTTTGTGTTGATGGAACAACGTCAAGCTACACAGATCCTGACAGTGTTTGTTTTTTATTTCAGTTTGTCACTATTACTATTGGAATGTTTTTAATATTCACTTTTGTTGTACTCGGATATCTAAACAGTGTGGTGTTAAAAAGTAACACGAAGGAATTACGGGTACTATTTTAAACTACTTTATGACAAAGAACAGCTGTAAGCCTCCGCTAAAGGGCGCAAGGATATGATGCAGCGGCCCCAAAGACGCCTACTACCATAAACACAAAACCTGGCTAGTAGGCTAAACCCGGTACAGTTTTTTGAAGATAATCTCTGTGCAGCGCGCGCCTTTATGTTATTTTTCATCATCTGTGAGGTTTGCAAACAACGTGTGGATAAGTGTTTACGGAAGTCGTCGTCTTTAAGGCCGCTGCGTCATGTCCTCGCACCAGTAATTCCTTTGTGTTACTTTTTATTTTCAATTACAGTCGATATGTTTATTAAGGTCACTAGGCAGAAATAGTATCACTACTGAGTGATTTTAAGGACTTTTTTCTCACAATGCTAGTTGTTATCATTCACTTACAGTGTTTTCTGCTAAGCTAATGCTAAAGGAGTACTGCCGGATCAGGATAACAGCTGGGCTGGTTACAAATTGGTTTTGTCCACTTATCTAACTATGAGGAATATGGCAACAGACAAAAAACAAAACAAAACACATTTTGGTGGAGTACCCCTTTAAAACAGGCTGGTTGCAGGATAGAAGAAACCTGTGGTGCTGATCACAGGACACATGGTCGGTTGTAGAGGTAACGTCATTAGTCCAGACCAGTTTCATTATTTATTTCTTGTCATTATTCTGCTGAATCTTAATTCAAAAGTAACGTCTGATTTTCATCAGTTGATTTATTTTCATTCATTATTACTTTTGTCAGTTTAAAGTTCGGTGGCCATTGTGTTTTGTTTCTTTTTTAACAGAACATTACAAACTTTTTTACCCATATCTGTGTGTGTGTGTGTGTTCATTCTAAAAAATAATCAATGGTTCATTCCTGTTGTTCATTTCAATCATTAAAACATATTTCCATCTGAATCGTGTTTTCTACGAAAAGTCTAAAAACAGCTATAATTTTAAAACGGTGTGCATCCATACCTTGATGAACCTCCCTACAATTTGTGAGGTGTATTTGGGCAGCTGCTGCACTTTGCCGTGGAGAATGAGTGACACCAGGATGTATTTCTTATAAGCTTCCAACATGATGTGGCTCACTGCCATGGCTGGAGTGGTTATTGCCTGTCAACAAAGAGTGAAGACTTAACGAGAGTTCAGAGAACTGCGCTCCAGGTGACAAACTCTGAACTATTTTTGGTCACGCTTAAAGTGGAAATGCCATTAAATCCAGCAACAGAAAGAAAAGGTACCTGTTCATAAAAATACAGTGCTCTTTCAAAGTTTTTGAGGCCCGTGTAGATCATGCCGCCATAGTAGTAGTAACATAAAAAGTGCTTTGCGTCATATGCTCCGTTCTCCTTGCAGATGTCCATCATGTCAACCTCCAAGAAGGGCAGGGCGGGTTTGAAACACTTTGCTAACAAGCACAGCTACAAGAGAAGAAGAAGGAAGAGTGGGTTACACTGAAGTGTTGTACAAAGGGGGGAAAGCATCAGCTTTAAAGGGATTTTCAGCCATGTTGATGTGAGTTTCTGTGTAAAAGTTATCTTTCCTACTGTAGATAATAGAGCTGCTAGTTTACAAGCTGTAGTTTGAGCATAGTCAAGAAGACCATAGTGGAATACAATCACCTCAAAACAGCTCCAACCTCCAATAGGGATATGGGAGTTTTCCTTCCCACTGTTGCCCGTTGGACTGTGCTTTCTCAGAATTTGAATTGAAGTTAAGATTTAATCCAATCAGTTGTTTCTTTTTAAAAGGACAGTTTGACTAGATGGCTTTTTATAATCTACAACGTTGTTCAGGAAGCCATGTACAACAGCATAGATAGTAAATTGTTTTTAATGTTTACACAGAAACATGTCAAAAGAGCTGAAAAATCCCTTTAACAAAATATGCATTTATTAGGAGTCTCACCTGACACAGGTCTGCATGAACTGAGGTAAGTTGGTTTGTGTTCATCTGCATTTTGTCTATTGCCTGTTTTAGGATGACGACGCCCCTCAATGGCTTTCAAAAGAAAAACAAAGAGTTATTCTGCTGCAGCCTGCATGACACAACCAAAAAACTACAAAGCTTTGAGAAAGTATTCATAACCTTCAAACTTTTCCAGTTTGTCACATTACAATCACAAACTTACATATGTTTTATTGGGGTTTGATGTGATAGACAAACACAAAATAGTGCACAATTGTGAAGTGGAAAGAAAAAGATAATTAGTGATTTTTTACAAATGAAATCTTATGGTTTTAGCCCCCCAGAGTTAATACTTTTTAAAAACCACCTTTCACTACAATTACAAGTATTTTGGGGTATGTCTCTTCCAGCTTTCTAGAGACTAGAATTGTTGCCAGTTCTTTTTGGCAAATAGCTCAGTGAGAGTGGACGGAGAGCAGGACTTAGGTCTGGACTTTGGGTCATTCTAAGACGTGCTTTGATGGAAACCATTCCATTGTAGCTCTGGTTGTAGGTTTAGGTCATTGTCCTGCTGGAAGGTCTCAAACATTTTGCACAATCCACCAGGTTTTCTTCCAGGACTGCTCTGTGTTTAACACCGTCCATCTTCCCATCAACTCTGACCAGTTTCCCTATCCCTGCTTTAAAAAAGCATCTCCACAGCATGATGCTGCCACCACGTTTCACAGAGAGGATGGTGCACTCATGTTGACATGCAGGTTTAGGATTATTCCACACATAGCTCTTTGCATGTGGGACAAAAAGTTAAATTTTGGTATCATCTGACCACAGAACCTTCTTCCTGTGTCCTCTACATGGCTTGTGTCAAACTGAAAACTGGATTTTTTTGTTGTTGTTTCTTTCAACTGTGGCTTTCTTCTTGCCACTCTTCCATAAAAGCCAGACTAGTGGAGTGTGTGACTGATTGTTGTCCTGTGGACAGATTCTCCCACCTGAGCAGTTGATCTCTGCAGCCCCTCCAGAGTTCCCATGAGCCTCTTGGCTGCTTCTATGATTAACGCTCTTCTTGCCCGGCCTGTCAGTTTAGGTGGACATCCATGTCTTGGTAGGTTAGCAGTTGAGCCATACACTTTCCATTTTCCAATGATGAATTGAACAGAGCTCTGTGAGATATTCAAAGCTTGGGATCTGCTTTTATAACCTAACCATGTTTTAAACTTCTCATCACATAAAATCCCAATAAAATACATTTAAGTTTGTTGTTGTAATGGGAAAAAAATGGGGGAAAAAAAAATCAAGAGTTATGAATACTTTCATCACAAGGCTCCGTAAAAGCAACTAGGCCACCTATTTTAAAATTCATTAAAATATTTAGACCAGGAGGGAAAAGGAAAAACACGCTACTCTTTGGTCCTAAAACACAGCTCTGTATAAATGATAGAGAGTCTCATGTGAGCACAGAGGGCAGAGATGAAAATAAGATTAGAATTAAACTGACACGAAAGGGGGGAGGGGGGCAGAGAGCTGCAAACAAAATCTCAAAAAGGTTTCACCCACACAGAAACTAGTGCTGAGATGTTGCGCTGCAGCTTTTAAAACGTATTTATGATGAGTCTGTTGACAGGAACATGTCACAGCAACTCTAACTAGTACTGTGGAAGGAAGTGGGTTTTTCTACCAAACATCAGAGGCCAGTGAAGATCCTTTAGTACAAGTTTGTCAACAAGTATCAGACTTTAAGTGTGTGTGAGAGCTGAACTGTGTAAAAAAAGTTCTAATGACTCGAGTGTTTTGAGAACTGTCAGTCTGTCACATGAATAAATCAGCTGACTGTCAAAGAACTCATCCAACAGCATCTACCCATTATTTACCACAGAAGTCACAAATCAACAGAACTGAAAAGAAGCTAAAAATAGAGGAAAATAATCCAAAAAGCTTGTAAATAAACAAGCCCCAAACGCATCCTGTTTTCCCAAAAGAGTTCAGATTTTCTCTTCCTAAGAATCAAGCCTTCAGATTGACGCAAAACTCCTGCTGTGTGTGAATCAAGTGGTAAAAACAAGAAGCTGAACATAAAAAAAACAGTTTGATCTTTAAGAATCACTCAGAAATAAAAAATTGTGCCTTCTGGTTTATTTGGAGGTTTGCAACTTTACCTGTTTCCGCTCTACAAGGGCATTTGTCAACTGGTGGCAGAGACCAGCAACTGCAAAAAGACAAAACAATAAGACAGTGTTTCAAAGAAATGTATTATTAACATTTAAATAAACAGATTACTCCTCCCAGATCCTGAACAGGGCATCACTGAGCTCCTGGACAGACTGAAGTGCAACCTACTGGCGCTGGATATCCCACTGCTAAGCTCTTAATAAAACAGAGAAAAGCTGCTATGCAGTGTTGATGCTTGGAAATAGAACCGCAAGAGAAATCTCACCGGACACCACTCCACAAAGAGGGCAGATAAAATTAAAACAACAGAGACATGTTTTATGATGTTTTAACAGCGCTAACCTGCCTTCACTCCTGATATTTTCAAACACAACACACCTGCAAGTTTAGCCTTCAGAAAGGGGCAAAGTGTCCATCAATTCAAAAGAAAGATTATTTAAAAGTTTGCAAAGCAAAATGTGAAAAAATGATTTTTGATAATGGTCTTTTTTTTTTTTATTAGGCTGCTTTTTTGATTGTTTGGAGTCAAAATCATAACTAAATAGCAACTTTGATCAAAGAGATTTAATTTGTTAGTCTATCTCATGTTGTGTCGTTAGTGATCATAAAAGCAGAAGCTGTTTTACACTAATAAAGCACTTTATAACTCTATAACTAAAACATTAGCTCAAATCTTTTGAAGTGAGGTTCTGTGGAAAGGTTATGAACAATTAATATATGACCTGTTGTAGTTAGTAAGTAAGTAAGTAAGTAAAGTTTATTTATATAGCGCCTTTCACAGATATACATCACAAAGCGCTTTACAATATAAACAAAAAAACAAAACAGAGAAAACATTGAAAATAAAAAACAAAACAGAGATTTGGGGGTACCAGATACAATATTTGGGCAAGATTTGGGGTACCATCAGGGGACCTACATTGTAAATTATGAGATATAGTGGGACATAGGCTTGTGTAAGGAACTAAAGTCTTAGGCAGAAATATTGGGGCAACTTCAATACAATATTTGGGCCAAAAATAAAGATGGGAGCCAGATACAATATTTGGGCAAGATTTGGGGTACCATCAGGGGACCTACATTGTAAATTATGAGTTAAAGTGGGACATTTACTCGGGCAAAGAGAAATATTGGGGCAAACTTCAAGATTTGGGGTTTGGGGTTGGAGTTAGCTCGTTACGTCAACTGCAAATATCGACGTCAAACAATTATCATAGTCGCCATAATTGATTCTGATTATTCACACTAAAGCAGATTAGTTCTTCTCAGACAGATGAGCTAAAAAGCGTTTCTGCAATCTAAGACAATTCTAATGTCAAAACTTTAATAATAATTCTAATTTTATCTTCGGTAATTCGTCCCTGTAGGGAATTGTTTCTCTACTTTTGACCCATCCTCATTTTTGAGGAGCGGTAGGCTGCCAATATGGACGACACCCAGGGGGCAATTTGGGGTTCAGTGTCTTTCCTTTCGATACGTGGTCCGGGCTGGGGTTTGGCCCCACAGTCACCAACTTTAATAGCAGTTCATGCAAAGCACATCTTATAACCCACCACTATCAATTTCACGATACTAATTCTGTGATTCTGTGCAGAAGACATCAAAGGGGAGTCAACTACTATATAACTTCTGACTGTAATTTCATTGGAATAAAAATTTTATGCACCAGTTGTGACAAAAATATCATTATCATAAGTTACTATGACATTTTTGTGATTGGAATAATTTCACAATATGTTTTAAATGTCCCATTTGTGACTAGTTAGCTCAAAGGTGTGCAATCCTGGTCCTCAAGGGCCAGTATCCAGCCTGTTTTTGAGGTTTTCTTGCTTCAACACACCTGATTTAAATGTTGAATTACCTCCTCAGTGTGCCTTCAAGGCCACCAGAAGCCTCTTAATCACCCACTAATTCAGATCAGTTGTGTTGAAGCAAGGACACCTCTAAAACATACTGGATACCAGCCCTTGAGGACCAGGATTGACAACCGCTAAATTAGCTTGTCTATCCAATCAGAAATAATCTGTTTGAGGTGTTCAAAGACCTATTTACTAAAGGTAAGACCAAATTTACATAGCAAATATATAACCACTGCAGTAATTAGATGTACGCTAAGTTGTGGTTATTAGTAATAACATTTTTAAATCGTCTATTAAAGGTTAACTTCATATAAAAGTTATAAAAACAGCTGAAAATAATTTGAACATAAAACAGTAGAAATAATCCACTACATTAAAACAAAAATGACCACAGTAATGTGTTCAGATGGTAGCTTATGCAACAATAGCACAACAGACATCATACAAACAAGCTTCCATCACTTCTAAACATGAGGACTTACAAGTGTCTGTTGCATATCTAATGTGCTCCCCATTGCAGGTACTGATGAAAAGCTGAACTTGGGAGAAGAGCGTCTCAAAGTCTGGGATGTTTGGCATGGAGAACTTTACAAATCTAAAAGCAAAGAAGATCAGAAAAGGCCTCTTAAGCATAAATGTGAATGTTTTCATATCTTCTGACAAGAAAAGTGCACAAAAATATTAGTAAGAGTCAACAAACTAAATAAAAGCAGTAGCTTTCTTCTTTGTGAGTCAGAAAAAGAAGAGTTAAGGTACAAGAAGATACTTACAACACAGCCAGCACGCCAAGGGAGTGCTCTTGGATGTCCAAAGCCCCCAGCACTGTGTCCAGGTGGGACAGGTTTTTGGCCAGCAACTCCCCACTCTTGTTGATCAATTCACACAGCTGAGTCATCTGACCTGTGTGTGGGGTGGAGACAAAATCAGAAAACAAAACATCACTCTGGACTCTACTTCAATTCATTTAGATGCTTGGAAAATCACGACATGCTCCAGCGCAGGAATTGTTGAATTTCTTTATATTTTAAGGCTCGAAATCTATTTTAATATTACAGCAACTATACTTTTGCTTTATGTCTGGAATTTATAGCAAATTGACAATAAAGCTGACTATGACTTTGAAACTGATGGAATGTACTCATCAGGTTTCAGATATTTTTATATTCTATGAAGCACAAGAAACACACAGACAAGAACACGGAAAAAAACAACAGTTACCAAAACTAGGAATGCCCAAAGAATTTACCAAGAAGAACTCTACATTTCAAGTATACTGAAACATTTACATCACCCGCCAAATTAATGTCTTGCATTTTTCTTCACAAACGAACACTAATGAGCAGTTCTTCACAAACGTACAAAACAAATAAACTCGCAACATTGTTTATAATCAGAGCGATTTAAAGTGTTTCAGTACAAATCGATCGCTCTAATGCCCTGTCAAGGCCTTGTACCAGGTGTAAAGCAGAAGTGACTGACAGATGACTTTCAGCCAATGATATTCCAGATTTCGGTCCTCCAGCCAATCGTGTGAATGGGTGGGCGGGACTACCGGTAGCCAGAATCCAGAAATTATTTTCCAGATCAAAAACAAAAAGTACATTTTTGGCATTTTGTTTAATAAATTCTATAGTTTGCGGTTATCAGAGGAATCGCTGTGTATTAACGCATCTTATGGTGATAGTTTACAGAACTCTTGTGATCTTATAAAGTAATTTTTGTAGTGTGTTTACATGATAAAGCAAAAAGAGGGCTCTGACCAGTTTGGCTGCCTGGCTATCGGCAAGGCACTGGGTAGCATATGTTAGCTAACTAGCTAATACTCCCCATTATGATGAGTTCAACAATCCTACCTTGAGCGGAGAGCTGCCGCACATTGTTCACAAACTGCTCCAATGCTGAAGCCATTATTTCCTGGGTCCAAAGTGGAGGTAATTCGCACTGTTTTTCATTCAAACGTCAGAAACAACTCGCTCCGTACTGAGACAGGGGGCCACTCAGCCGCCACTGATGTGAAGCTATCGCGAGATCAGGAGAACAGAACAGCCTGCAACGAGAACTATAAACCGTCATTTTGTTTCTTAAAGGGCCAGACACACCTTTTGCTTAAGGAATTTCTAACAAAGTTCTCGTACTTTTTATATTCGACGTTTTGTTTCGTCATCATTCACAGATCCCCAGCACAATAATGGAACCCATTGCTACAGGCACCCGGTTAGGACCGCATTACCCTCTATAGAAAAAATCTATCAAATAACAGGAGCCTCTCTAACAGGTATTTTACAAAGATGTTTTCGAATGCGAGAGCTCCTTCCCTTCTGACCATCTGAAAGTAAAGTATAGAAGACCAGAAGAGAATAAATCGTTTAAAAACGAATGGTTTGTAAATTGTAGTTTTATTTATTCAGTCCTTCACGAAAAATGTTTTGTTTAGAATTCAAACCCTGGCTTGTAACACTAAAAATATTTTGTATTTAACAACATTTTGAGCAAATACACTTTGTATTTTTCTTAAAAGATTGCAATTTTGCAACATAATGTTTCTAAGTGAAGTTGTCTATTTAACACATGAATTTATTTATTTTTAATAATGTATTATATATTGTTTAAATGTATTTGATTCCACGCTTAGACCTCTAAACTTGCTTCTGTCGCAAATTAAATCGTCATATATTTATTTTTCTACAGGTGCTGGAGTGTAAAACACTCCATACAGAACTTTTTTTACACTCTTTGGTTTAGGATTTATACTGTTGTGTAAAATAAACTAGAAGTGATCCATCTTGTTAATATAGGATCTCAGCAGGTTGTAGTACAGTTTGTTCACTTCGGCCAGGCCAGCCCTCACTTATTTTGTTGTGCTCGTTAATACTTAATATTACGGCATGAACCGTTATTAAAATAAAAGTAGACTTCCGGTTCAAGACGCGCTACTTCTTATCAGAGTCTTATATGTTATTAATAAAAAAGCAATAGATTTAGTCTCTTTAATATTGTATTTTTAAAGTAATTCCTCATTAATCCCATAAAAAAATCTATATTTCTCAGGGTTTTCTTTACTGACATTGGCTGAGAATTGTCTAAAACAAGTCCTTTCTAATTGATATCTTATGGCGTCATCGTATTAAATTAAACTGTTGTTGATTTAAGACGTGAAGCTCTTTAACGCAAGTTGATCTTGCTAAAGATTATTGTTTCCAGTTTCACTTTCACTTCATATTAAAAGTAGCAACATTTCTGCATGTGGTCAAAAACCATTTTAGCCAGGCTATTTGGAAACATTTGGTGTGAGGATTGAAAATCTTAAAGAAACTCACCGCAAAGAAAAGTTCAGTTTAATGGCTGTGGCTCAGAAACAGTTCATATTATCTGTTATAACTCAAGACTGAAATAAAAATAAATCCAAATACGACTGAGTAGCATGAAAAGTTAAAATGACATAAAACTGAGAATGTCTCCAATTTTTCCCCCAGTTCCTGCTAAACAACCACCTCTACTGAGGATGTTTTCTTTAGAAAAACTGACCCTATCCAGATAAAAGGGCGTCAGTATCAGCCTGATCCAAGTTCCAGCAGGGTCACTTTGTCGTTGTGTTCTATGGCAAGACACATCGCCCACATTACCGGCTGATGAAGGTCGGAGCAGCTCCTGGTGTATGGCAGCTTCACCTCTGTCAGTCTGCCCCAGAGACACAATGTAGCTTACTGCTATCAGGGCGAACTGCAGTGTGTATTGCTTCAGAGTCTATGTCTTAGAAAAGCACTTTACAAATGTGGGTCATTACATTTACAAAAGTGAGAAAAATCTCCATATGGAAAAATATTTTGAGATCTTCAGGAGTTTTTTTTTTTTTTGTTTTATTGTGGAGACCTAAACATCTGTTAGTTTACTGATGTTCTTATCGATTAAATAAGCCCTCTCTGTCATGAACCGTGGAAGGAGTGGACCCGATAACGCAGAGAAGCAGGAGGCAGGAGACGGAGGTATAAATCCAAATGGTGTTTATTGTATAATTAAAGCTATGACTAGACTGAAAAAACAAAAAGACTAGGAACAGGACTAAGACTAAGACGGTGGCAAGACTTGACAGAACAGAACAGAACAGATGAACCCAGAACGAGACAAGAAACAGAAGGGCTTAAATACTGTGGATGAAATCAACGGAACAAGAAACACCTGGAGATACTCGACACGTGAGGGAGGGGCGAGAGCAGGAGCCAGGAACAACAGGGGAAACAGACAAGACTAACCAGAACAGACAAGAACTAAACAGACCAGACAGGGGATCATGACATAACCCCTCCCACAAGGGGCGGATCCCAGACGCCCCAACAGGAACCAGGCAGGGAGGGAGGAGGGGGACCAGGCAGGAGGGCCGAAAACAGCCCGGCATGACGGGGCACAGGGGGGCGGCCCGGAGGCAGCCCGGCGTGACGTGGCCATGGACCCGGCGCGGGCTCAGGGGGGCGGCCCGGAGGCAGTCCGGCGTGACGTGGCCTTGGACCCGGCGCGGGCTCAGGGGGGCGGCCCGGAGGCAGCCCGGCGTGACGTGGCCTTGGACCCGGCGCGGGCTCAGGGGGGCGGCCCGGAGGCAGCCCTGCGTGACGAGGCTGAGGCTCGAGGTCTGGACCCGGTGCGGACCCACGGACCCCGGGACCAACAGGACGTTGAGTAGGAAGACTTGGGCTTGGTGCGGGACCCTCTGGACCTTGGCAGGGCTCGGGACCCTCTGGACCTTGGCAGGGCTCGGGACCCTCTGGACCTTGGCAGGGCTCGGGACCCTCTGGACCTTGGCAGGGCTCGGGACCCTCAGGACCTTGGCAGGGCTCGGGACCCTCAGGACTTTGGCAGGGCTCGGGATGCGAGGCGTCCGACGGCGGGACCCTCGGTGGCTCGGGATGCGAGGCGTCCGGCGGCGGGACCCTCGGTGGCTCGGGATGCGAGGCGTCCGGCGGCGGGACCCTCGGTGGCTCGGGATGCGAGGCGTCCGGCGGCGGGACCCTCGGTGGCTCGGGATGCGAGGCGTCCGGCGGCGGGACCCTCGGTGGCTCAGGGAGCGAGGCGTCCGACGGCGGGACCCTCGGTGGGTAGGTGACTGGCTGCGGGGCTCTTGGCAGGAGGGGAGGTGGAGCATCAGGTCCGACCTCCGGCTGAACCTGACACGGAGCGCCGGTCTCCACCTCCACACAGCAGGTAAGAGCCGCTGCTGAGGCGTCTGTCAGAGCGGACAGGAACTCAAACTTCAGCAGCTCGACGTGGCCTGACAGCGCCGGGACGGAAGCCAGCCAGGGATCCTCCCAAAACAGCCCACAAAGCAGCTTGGCCACACGGAGCCGTCTGTGGGGACACGCCCGGCCCTCCGGTCCACGGAAGACGGAGGAGGTGGCGGCGACCATCTGGAGCACCCTCCTTGTGGCTGCGTCCTCTGCTGGGTCCATGGCTGGGTTCATTCTGTCATGAACCGTGGAAGGAGTGGACCCGATAACGCAGAGAAGCAGGAGGCAGGAGACGGAGGTATAAATCCAAATGGTGTTTATTGTATAATTAAAGCTATGACTAGACTGAAAAAACAAAAAAGACTAGGAACAGGACTAAGACTAAGACGGTGGCAAGACTTGACAGAACAGAACAGAACAGATGAACCCAGAACGAGACAAGAAACAGAAGGGCTTAAATACTGTGGATGAAATCAACGGAACAAGAAACACCTGGAGATACTTGACACGTGAGGGAGGGGCGAGAGCAGGAGCCAGGAACAACAGGGGAAACAGACAAGACTAACCAGAACAGACAAGAACTAAACAGACCAGACAGGGGATCATGACACTCTCTAGCTGGAGGTCACACAAACAGCTTGCCTTTAGGTCACCATGAAATAAAAACATCACCAGAAATGTTTAAACCAATCCACCAACATTATAATTGTGGGTTTCTGCAGATCATTCTCATCTTTGAGGAAAATAAAAACTATTTCAGCTTGTGAGTGTTCTGGTTCAGCTTCATCTTGCTGAAGATTGTAGTTCAGAAAACTACTTTGCTTTCAATGGATTATTCAACCATTTTGAAGATTGTTTTGGTGTCAAATGTATAAATATGTATACTATTACTCATCCCTGAGCAACTTCTGTTCAAAGAAATAGAGTTTACATCTGAGAGGACTGATGAGCTAACAGCTAATCTGAATGCAGCCACAATCACAGGGTATTACTGCTGTCTTAAAACAGCTCCAATCTATGTAATTACACAGCAACTCATTCAAATATCATTTTATAAACTTTTAAACCGTCCTTTAATTAAAATGTAATTACTAAGAATAAAATCAAGACTCTTAAATTCAAATAATGCAAAACAGCCACTCAGATATCCAAGATTATATGCAAATCATTCAGAAGATGAGTTCAGAAAGCTAATGACTTTTCATTCTTTGTCAATGAAATACAAACAGCTAGTCAAGATTTTTAGTAATTGAATTTTGATAGACTGCATTGATGGAGTCAGTATTACTTTGCTTTTATAATTATTTAATTTGCTCAATCTGACGGACGGTGTGCATATAAAGAGTATGTGGGTATAATTTGTATTTTATTTTACTGTAATTTGATTACACCCACAGCACAGAAGTTAACATATTCCGGAAGTCTTTTATTTTGAAAGGAGCTTATGAAGCACCTACCGTAATACAGAGTATTTGTGCTCACAGTAAAAGCCATTGGGGGCTGTAAGACTGCAGTGTTTGCTCTCACAGCTGAGCGCTCCTCCTGCTGCTGCCAAACCAGACGCTGACTGCCTGTTTCAGCCCACACTACCTCAGCTGTAACTGTGACAGATGCATTAGAATGAATAACTAGCTCAAATAATAACACACACTGACACATAGCTCTGTGGCTAGTCTGCTAGCCTGACAGCTAGCCGGTCCGCTAGCACGGCTGTAGCATTGAAACACCTCAAAGATGAAAGCTAAAAGTAACTTTATCGACATTTGCGACAACTCCAACAAACGACAAAGTTGTAACAGTCGCATTATTTTGGAACCTTTTTGACTCCCATGCGAACTTTGTGGACTCTTACAAGTCGCCGTTCGGAGAGGTAGTTCCTGTCTCCGCTGCTGGTCAGCCAGGAATCAACAACGATGTTACCGGTCACCACAACACGCCTACTCGGAAGAGGGAAAACTTTGCTCCCTGATCCGTTTAAGAGGATTTGCATAAGCATGTCGTCCTCCTCTGCTTCGGGTAAGAGGCTTCGGGTCCTGGTTGACATGGACGGGGTCCTGGCGGACTTCGAGGGGGGGTTTCTGAAGAAGTACCGGGCCAGGTACCCCGACGAGCCCTTCATCAACCTGGATGACAGGAGAGGCTTTTGGGTGTCGACGCAGTACGGCCAGATGAGGAGCGACCTGTGTGTGAGTGTTGTTATACGGCTCATTTTGCTGATCCTGAATCAGTTTCAGCTCATTTACAGTAAATTCAGATCTGATATGAATGTGATTCCAGGGGCGGATCTAGGGACTTTTTCTTAGGGTGTCTCTGGGTGGGTGGGGGGGTCATCTTATGGGGTGGCTATAACATTTGCAGGTGTTGAGTTCACCAATATGTTTATCAGTAAGCATGTTTTATATTAACAGATAAGAACCACAAAGTGCTTTACAGGACAGCATAAATTATATATAATTTCTAATTATGTAAGCATAGTTTTTATAATAATCAATCATATAAATCGGAGCTTGAAATGAGGGGGAAAAGTGTTCCTTCTTCAGCATTTGCTGCATGATGAGGCAGTTGGTAGCCTCACAGCAAGAAGGTCACAGGTTCGATTCCTGGTTGCATCCCTTTCTGCCTCCGAGTGATCTAATTTTCTCCCATGGACTAAAACCATGCATGTTAGACCTGGTTTGGATTTTAAAGTTGTTTGAAGATTTTCAAATCATGAGAAACCCCACACATGGTGATTAAAAAATGATGGAAATGACAGTTTTGGTCCCACACGAACCGATTTCACCCACAAACCGTCCAAAGGCTGGCGGGAAACCTAGAAAAAACCCTCAAGATCAAATGTGACTTCAGAGTAAAGACATCCAACATGTTGAATTTCCTAGATTTGTGATCAGAGTGGTTTTGACGTCTTTCCCAGCAGACCAGAGCACTCTTAACACACCACACATGGTAGGAATGTCTGATAAGATTATATTTAGAGCCATTACGGTAATCGGGGCATTCTTAAGGTTGTTACAAGGGAAGAATCGGGTCAAAAATCAGCTAAATTGTCCGTAGGTGAGAGAGTGTGTGGTTGTTTGTCTGTGTGTCCCTGTGATGGACTGGTGACCTGTCCAGGGTGTCCCCCGCCTCTCACCCCGTGACTTCTGGAGATAGACACCAGCTCCTCGTGACCCTCACTGGATGAAGCAGTTATGATCATTTTAAATTCTTTGAATCAGCTGATGCTAGCGATTATTAACAGTTTATCAAGAGTACATCGGCTGTAAAAAAAAAATAGAACAAAAAGTCCAAAGAAAACAACTGATTCAGGTCCTGAACAGGCTCTACATCAGGGACCAAAGGTGTGTAGACTGATAATAATGTGTAATCTGTGTAAACAGTGCTTGAGCATTTCACATGCTTCTAACTTGTGGTTGTGAGATTAGCATTTAAATCTGAAAAAGTCACTGCTTTGTGCAAAAAGTCATTATTTGATTTGAACCTCCTCGTCAAGAGCAGCCACCTGAGATGTTTCAGGTATGTCCTGCTGGTAAAAGGCCTCGGGGTCAACCCAGGACACGCTGGAGAGATCATCTAGACTGGCCTGGAAACACCTTGAGGTCCCACTGGATGAGCTGGTGAAAGGATGGTCTGGGGATGCTGACCCAGACCCCTCTATTTCGAGCCAGGCCAGCAGTGGAGTGATTTGTGAATAAAGAGGAAAATCTGGCTGCTTGAAGCCAAACTGGCTCAGTACTGTAACAGTTTGTTGATAGTAAAACTGACCTTTGTACACACACACCGCACGGCGCTGGCTGTAAGCTGACTGAGTGTGTTTTCATTCCAGGAGAAAGCTATCAGTATCTGGGAGTCCAAAGGCTTCTTCATGGACCTGGAGCCTCTGCCTGGAGGAGTGGAGGCGGTCAAAGAGATGGCCAAGATGGATGAGTAAGTCTCCCAAGATGCACTGGGTGCATCACAGCGAGCTGAGCTGCTGACGTAGCAAAAATATGAAATGCGCCAGTCTTTCCTGAGCAGCACGATTACGCAACCCAACTCCAGAATGAGTGAAGGCAGCGCATTCAACGACGTAGGCTGCACGAATTAACCTGGAGGAGGTGGATAGTTTTCCACAGATGCATCCTATTTTTAGGGTTTATAAAATGTTTACAGTCAATGTGTAAAACTAGAGCTTATTATAGCTTCTAGTTTATTCAGAATTGTTATCAATCGCATTTCTATTTATTTGAGTTCAGGTTAAAGCGATGAGAGATGTGTGGCGTTGCAAAGTTTTGGAGCATTAGAAGGATTAACACATTCACAGCTGCCTACTTTTAAATATTGTGTAATTATTACAATAAATGGAACAAGTGAGTTGAATTATTCTTATGTGGCCACCAGGGGGCAGCAGAAACCAGCTATAAACATGCTGGTGAAGGTTCAGATATCAACTTCTTACAGCTTTTTATGCTAATAATCCCAATGAAAAACACCTAGAACTTAAATATTTCAAAATAAAACATTAAATTATTATACAGAAAAAGCACCTACATTATGGTCATACAACATAATTTTAATATTTCATCTAATATTAGTTTCTCTGGTGTAACTATGATAGAAATTAACAGAATATTCAAATCCTTCTACATGGAACTATGTTCATAATTCAAATCAATCTGATACCCACTCATTTTAAGACTTTGACACTTGGGATTATACGGCCCCACTTCCTGTCCACACAGGTAAAACTCAACATTTAGGCATTAAGGTTGGAGGTATGTCACATTTTTCCATCCGATGTTTATTTGTTAGTCCAACAATAGATGATGAACGATAAATTAGTGCAAACATTTTGATGCTTTTGTGGGCGGAGCAATGTAAACATGGAAGCACACAGACTGATTTGCCAATTTAGAACTCAAAAAGTCCAAAACTATTTGCCAAAAAACACAAATTTGCCTATTTGGGATTACTTTGGCTTTAAAAAAAAAAAGCTGCTTGTGCAGACAAATAGTTCCAGTAAAGGACTCAAACATCTACGTGTTCACCATTCTGACCAAGCTGAGTTCAGTTCCAGCAGCCATTTAAACAAACTAACAATGAGATATTTGATATATGTGGTTGTAATGGAAGTTTTTAAACGTGTGATTTGTTTGCGTCAATAGCCAAGTTCATCAGAGTCTACACGCTGTTATCATAAACTCCTCTTTTTTAAAATTAATTACTAAGTTTGCTCCCAGAAAGCCGTCACCACCAATCTTATCATGAATTCCTTTCTCGGATCTGGACCAAGCTGAGCTTTTTGACCAGGTTTCTAAAAGTTTGAGTTAATGAGAAAGATATCATTGTTTCAACGGGCTGGATTTTCTACAGCAGGCCTGTAAAAGAGGCTGCAGACTGAGACATTTTCACCACAGTGGTCGAAAACATAAATAATAGACGTAGGAATGAAATGCTACATGTTAGCTAATGTGATGAATAAAAACTAGTTTCTTTAGGCGTTTGCTTTTGGATTATTGTTTCCTCATCTCGACGTGGACCTCTTTTTTCCCAATGTGCTATCATTTCCAGTTACTAAGTGTGGGTTGCAGCACAAACAGGACATAAAAAGTAATCGGCACATGTTTATATATTCCACTCAGCTCTTGTTGTTTTCCGTTTTTTTTTCCTGCAGCACAGATGTCTTTATTTGCACCAGCCCTATTAAACAATACAAACACTGCCCGTATGAGAAGGTAAGCCAGGTGTCGATCAATAGCGTAAAATTGCTTCCCTTGAAAATCGTTAATGTGTTAAATTTATCCTAATAGAGCTCATCGTGTGTGTGTGTTTGTTTTCCAGTATGCCTGGGTGGAGAAGCATTTGGGCCATGACTTTCTGGAGCAGGTCATTCTGACCAGAGACAAAACACTAATCGCCGGTGACATCCTCATAGACGACAAGCCTGACATTCAAGGTGGGGCTTTGCACATGAGCTTTATCATTAGAACATGTTCAATTAACTATTATTTTATGTGGATTTTTGTCTTAGATTGCACAATTTGTTGCTTCTTTTTCCTTTTTAAAGACTGCAGCATCATTGAAACATTTGATTTCGGACAGTGGCTCACAAAAAATGTATTTTAAAAATATTTTTCTTTAAATATCTAAGCTCAGCAGCTGTATCTGGCAAGATAATTGATCTAACATAAGCAATAAGCAATCTGTTTTACAGAACAATTAGATGAAGACTAATTAGTGTGGTTTGTTTGGAGGGGCTCCAAAGAAAAAACACATTTTTAGCAAGAGTTTTTAGAATAGCATTTTTGCATCTGAACAATCCACAGGATGTTGTTTTGACAGATGAGACTAAAGTGAAGAGAAAACCAACCTATGCAGTAATGGAGCTAATTTAACAGTAATATGTTATTGGAGTTATTCTGGATTCACACAAAAAATTCATTTGATAAACATTTACTAAGGAAACTAGAAGTTTGGGATAAGAGGGAGAACACTTTCTGGACTGGAAAATTATTTAGAAATCATTAAAGATTGATAATATTGTGTCTGAGCTCAGGAATGTGTCCAGCGGAGTGCCACAGGGATCGGTTATTAGTCCTAAACGTTTCATTTTGTATATATTTATCATCTGTCATGCCAGTAAATCACTGATTTGTGTTCTTTTTGTTGATGATACAAATACAGATTTTTTCTGGGAAAGATTTAAGTAACTTTTTCATATTTTTAAATCTTTTCTTGATCCATTATGTCCTAATATGACCCTTTACAGCGTTAATGAAAAGTCACTCAGCCCCATCTGCTGATTGTGTCCAGAATACCACACTTGCAACTTCAAAGTCTCCTGTTCGGTGCCCTGAAGTCTCACAAAGTCACGCATCTTGCGAGAAGTAGTACCGCTTTATGGTAATCCATGTTTCCACCTCAGAACCTGCTCAGGACGGACGAGCTGAAGACACAGACATCATAGAGAGGAGCTAAGAGATCTATTGTTACAGAAAACCTTTATCTGATGATTAAAAACACGGGCGCACAGCAGGGGGAGGAGTCAACAGTTTGTTTTTACGACAGTGATTTAAAGAGGACACTAGGGGGTGCTAAAAACAAGCCAAAACGGCCGAGTGTGCCTTTAAATCAAATGAACTAAAGACACTAAAAACAAGTTCTGCTTTTACATTTTCAGCGCTTCACAACATTCACTGTTTTTGTGTATCTGGCAGTATAGTAACAATAAATTATAAATGTGTCTAAAAATATCACAAATAAACATCGTATGGCCAATAAAGCCTTAAAACGGATCGGATATTGCTTTGGTTCTTATTGGTCCTGTTTGTTTGGGCTCAACTTGACTTTATGTGTTTTAATATGCTCTGGTTACATAACATTTATGTTTTCCGATCAGGCGTGGAGCCCAAACCAGCCTGGGAGCACATCCTGTTCACCGCCTGCCACAACAAGCATCTGTCCCTCCGCTCGTCCCAGAGACGCCTCCTGTCCTGGAGGGACGACTGGCGGGCCATCCTGGACAGCAGAAGGCAGTGAGGAGCTCCACGAGCCTCGTTAGCAGGAAGTCTGCATTCGCATGTCTCTTCTGAAAGAAGTGGATGAACTCAGTTGTTGGGAGAGAACAGTTATTTTCACCACCAGAGGGCAGTGTGACATTGTTTCAACACTTTCATGAAGGCAGTGTTTTCGTGGTGAGTTTTTTAAAAAAGGGCATTGACTAAACAAGCTGCTAACTGCTCCTAAATGTGGAGTTTTCTCCACAGAAGACCACTTTCATAAACGTGTCAGTGCACTGTGATTCAACACCAGACCGCTGCACCTCATCATAATGATAACACAGAGCCGTAGGTGGCTGTGTGCACAGGAATGTGACCTAGCTGTTTTCTCTGGTTATTAAAATGCCACTGTAACATTAATGACCATCAGCAGGACAGTTTGCTCTGGTTTTATTACATGAAAACTGCTACTTTGGTGCTTTTGTTTTTTTTAAACACACATTAACATTTTACAGTGATCTATGCATTTTATTTAACACACTCAGAAAAATATTCTAGCACTTGCATGTTGCCAAAAGCATTGTTGATTTAGAGTAAGTTATTCACTAATAAGTTTGTATATTTTGATTGAATTTAGAAGTTTTTCTATTTTTAAAACAAAATATGTACTACTTTATAAAGTAGTTATACTATTGGATGCCTGTTGGTTGATGAAGTGTACCGTGGTTTTGTTGTATTTACTGTAGCCTGTTTACGCAGCACATCACAAAGGACTGAAGTTTGAAGGATTAATAATCCATGCCTGCTCTTAATTAAAGGGATAGTTTTTGGTTGTTTTAAATTCTCACCCATTTTAAATAGCTTTCTGAACAACCTCAGTTTGGATAAATAGAACTTGCGTCCTACTGGACTAGTGTGCTAACAGCTAGTTCAAGTGGAGCAACACTAAAGTGGATTGCTGCCTTCTTAAAATGGCTGCAATGGCCAAAATATCATTGTGGTTCATGCAATGTTATGTTTTAAAGCTTAATTTGTAATATTTCTGCTTAAATAAAATGAATTTATAAAGGTTTATTATCAAGGGTGCACATAACCAGTCCGCTAGTGCACACCAGATATCATGCGTGCATGGCAGATGCCTGTCCCTGAACGTGCCTTTGCAGACCAGTGGCATTGTGGTCCTCATAGCGCAACCGCCATCACAAACAGATTACGTGCTGCGCAGCAAAACAGCATTTATACGGTCGCGAGAGCCAGATACTCCATTGAGTACTTAAATGAAAAAATTTTGTGCACCCCTGTTTTTTATGTGATGTTTGCACGAGTCACTGAAATTTTAGAGATTGCAGCTGTTTTAAGATGTGCTTTGAAGTCAGGTCTGTTCAGACCGAACTGATAAGCTGAAAAATGTGTCGAACAAATAATTTCAACTCGTAGCGCATTGCTGCCATCTTAAAACAGCTCAAATTGTATCCATTTCACAGCAGTTTAAAATTTCACAAGCTACATAACCGCCATTAGTTTCACATTACACATTTTTTTCTACTAAAATATTTGGAACTCTCTGCTGGACTTGCCTTGATGCACCAGAAGTGCTGCATTTAGCTTCTGTTGTTATTTATAGTCATAAATAGTAGGGATGTACCGATACCACTTTTTTCAAATCCGATCCGATACTTAAATCTGAGTACTCGCCGATACCGATACTTCTACCACACACAAAAATGCAACAAATTGGAATACAGGTTTTATTTTTTCATCTCTGCTTTTTACAACAAATAACTGAGTATGATAAAAAAAATAAAATATATTAAAAAATGATCATAAAACTAAAATATAAGGTGAAAAATAACCATTTTCTGTGATTTCACAGTGAAATTATTGCAGTTTTCCACATTTTAACCAAATAAAATGAACTATTTGGCACCATCTCCAGCTCTCGACCCACACTGTTCCTCTTTAGCTCAATAGCTCCCCCTAGTGTTCAATATAGGTAGCTACAACATAAATCACAAGTCACAGACAGTGAAGCCACTGGTATCGGGTAACTTTAACCGATACCTGTATCGGTGCATCCCTAATAAATAGCAACACAAATCCATGTAAATAATCAAGTAATGCAAAATCAGCAGTGGCAAAGGTTCAGTAATGATGCTTATACAAACTGTTGTGAAATTTAAGCGATTGGAGCCATTTTAAGATGACGGTAATACATTTTGGTCTTTGCTAAACACTAGCTGTTAGCTCATCAGACCTGTAGGAAATAAACTGTTTCTCCAAACTAAGGCTGATCAGGAATTTATCTGTAATGGGTAAGGTGAATTTTTAATTTTTACACAAAAACACACTTAAAAAATGCTGAAATATCTTATAAAATGTATTTATTTCTTTTAGAAAGTCACTTTTGAGTTTACGGAGAAGCTCAGTAGGAAGGACGTGAAACTTTTCTTCCATATTTCCCATCATTACTGTTCTTTAATTTGATAAAACAGAACATTTGTTCCGTTTTTTTGTTGCGTTCTGCTTCATGGTCTTGTTGTGAACATGGTGGGACTGATGCAGCACTACGGTTAATGGTTTTGCTGCTAGCGTAGCATTTAGGAACAAATCAGTTTAAAGCTGAACTTTTGTCATGGAGGAAGTTCTCAGTACTTAACACGTTCTCTTCTGGGCCTAGCTTGTGCTTTTTTCTGTCTTTTAATGCTGTTTTCTCCACCTCATTTAAAGCATTGACTATTAATAAAAGACAGGACAATGTAGTGTCTCGTTTTTTTCATGGTTGGTTTATTGGTCATGTTGTTCGAACAAATAAAGTCAAAGACTTGAGACAGATGTCTGGAAACTCGCCCACCCCACAGGGATTGAAATCCCGGTATGGGTGGGATCTAAACATTTAACACACCTCTTTGTTGCTCAGTGTTCACATCTGTTACGATAACAAAGTACTAGAATCATGAACTGTATTTCAGGCTTAGCATTCCATTTTACCCAACTACCAGGACAGATTTAGCTTCGCCTGAGAAATAGTTTGACAGCTGACACTTTACTTTTATCTATTGGTCCCTTGAGCTTGTTCCAAATCATTTCCTCTAGAGGAGAATGAAAACTCGGCCCTGGATGAATTCAACAGATGACAACTTGAAGCTCTCAAATCTACGTAATTTTCGGCCATTCACTGAAAATGTTTGTCTAATTTTGCTAAATCATGTTCTTTGTTCCATCATTCTTTCTCGTTTATGATCACAGAAAGATCAAGCCCATTCCAGCTGTAGCGCATCCCGGACAGGCCCCCAATCCATAAACACACAACTTCAGTTTCTCCTATAATCAGTTTAGAATCCCAAATTAAACTAATATAAGGTTGTTGTTTTTTAGATTTTGGGGAAAACAACTCACTCGGTAACACCAGTACAGTGAATTTTTTCCACAAATTGCAAACTATTTCTGCTGTTGCTTAAAATTACAAATCTGCACGATTGTCCATTTTAACATATGCAACACTTTGTACGTTTCAGAATTAACAGGAAAATAGTTTAAAAAAACTCAAACTATATGTTGTATTTAATAGACTAATATAAGTTTTAGAGGATTGACCCCGGTTATTTAAAACACGTAGAAAACTGTTAGATATTCTTTAAATTTATGCTCAATGATTGTGATTAAAGCCAGTATCTCACTGGGCTGTGACTGTTGGTGACAAGTTTTTGTACAATACCAACTTAGTCATCTCTTATTCGTTTTCAGATTGTTTATTTATTCATAAAGTAGTCTTTCTTAAGGAAGCACTGCCTCGGCTGCAACACATTTAAAAAAGTGCTCCAAGTAGCAACACCAAACATTTACACATGGGCAAATTGGGTGAAGTGTCTTTGGTCAGGACACCTGTCTGAACTCTGTGTTCCTTTTTACTCTGAACACCTCAGACTGTCAGTAGCAGTCAGAGTTCTGCAGAAACATTCAGATGACTCAGCAGCTGTTGGATGGATCAGATGGACCAAAGACCGAGTCCAGAGACCTGGTGGACCACTTTGTGGAATGGTGGCAACAATAATCTCCTCTTAAATGTCAACAAAACAAAGGAGATAGTTGTGGAGGTTAGGAGAAGCAGTAATACGTTCAACAGTTTTCCTATTATGGGAGAAAGAGAGTAGGTTGTGGAGGAAAATAAATACATATAGATGTTCACCCAGACAGCAGAATGGACTGAAGACACACAGGGCCAGGTTGGTTTAAAAAGCTTCACTATGGGATTAAATTTGTGCCAAAAGGATCAACCAAAAAATACAGTCACACACAAAATAAAGCAACCAAAAGGAACATTTCAAAAGAAAAAGTGTGAAATTCCAAAGCAAAAATAACTCTAAAAACAAAATAAACTAATTCATAAGTAAATATTTATTTTTCAAAACCAAAAACTTATTTTTACTTCTTAATAATTCATATTTTATTTATTTGACACCTTTTTGGTTCTCACTTAGTTCTGCTTTATTCAGACCATTTAGGCTTTTATTCTGAAGGGCATGTTTTGGTTCTGTCAACAGCTCTTTGCTTTGGCTGCACCTGGATTTTGCTTCTGTTCGGGGCTTTTGCTTTTGAAAAAAATTCTCAGTGGGAGGGGCTTTCCAGTGCATCAATCTCATTGGTTATGAGGGTTTGGAGTAGGTGGCTCTAGCTGTCTGCCACAGGAATGGAGCCACCTACTCCAGCCAATGAGATTAAAGCACTTGAAAACCCCTCCAACTGAGACTGACTTAAGGTAAGCAAAAGCAAAAACTTTGACCAAAAGCAAAACCTAGGCAGCACAATCAAAACATGCCCTTCAGAATAAAAGCCTAAATCAGTCCCTCCAGGAAGTTGTGGGGATTTTTTGTGATTGTTGCGATCTAAAATGACTGATTTCGCGGCACATTTTTCTAAAAGTTGCGGTCAAAGTTGCGATTTTTTTTTCAATCATTTAAAAAATTTCTTTAAGGTTTTATTTAGTTTAGATGCACACACAGTTAACCTCTTTACACACACACACTGTATGCGCTGTTTCATCATTAAATAAAGACTACAAGATGATGTAATCTCCATGACAGAACAGCTGACAACCTGTCTCAGCGTCACTCAGAGGTTACAGCGTGAGCGGCTTTACTTTCACTTTCAGCGATCCACCTCAAAGGTTCACTAATTCAGCAGAATAAGTTTAGAAAAGACAAGCGGTTCCTCGTGTTCACTGAATACAAACGTCACGTGGTTAATCGCGTGTTTAAAAAATAAACAACGTTCAAAGGAATTCACGTTAACGCTGACGGTCCGATTTATTTAAAATATTTTTCACAGAATAGCAAATCCGCCAACTCAGCACACAGTTTAGGACACAGATCAGTTCTTTTTAATATAGTTTCTCACATTGTCCAAATACGGACATTAAATAGAACTCACCTCGTCTCTCTCAGCACTCCTATCAGACCCCAGCCCCCGTCTGCTCCTCTTTTCAGCTAACCTCCTCCATGTTTTGCGGTCAAAAAGTTGTTGTCAGTCGTCGATTTTCATGTATAATCCACCACGACGTTGTGTTTGGTTCAGAACAGCTCTCCACCACTCCGGTGTAATACTTTAGGAAATTGATTTGCTCGTATTTTAGCCGTAAAATCTGATGGAAACCGACCGGAGTTTAGCGGCTCTGAGCTCAAAAACCGGAAGCAAACACAGCTGGAGGCAACGGGATTGGTCAAAACTTATCCGAGTGGCTCTGATTGGTCAAAGAAGATGACGAAATCCAACAAAAACAAAGATGATTGGTCAAATTTGCGGAAAAGTTGCGGTGATTGGTGAAAGTTGCAAGGCCGCAACAAAGTTGCGGCAAATGGTTGAATTTGCGTTAATAGTTGCGATCGCAACATCGCAACTTCCTGGAGGGTCTGCTAAATGGTCTGAATGAAGCAGAGCTAAATGAGAACCAAAAAGGTGTCAAAGAAATAAAATATGAATTGTTAAGAAGTAAAAATAAGTTTTTGCTTCAGAAATATACATATTTATTATGAATTAGTTTATTTTGTTTTTTTATTTTATTTTATTTTTTGCTTTTGAATTTCACACTTTTGCTTCTGGAATGTTCTCTTTGATCGCTTTATTTTAATATGTTTTGTGTGTGACTATATTTTGGTTGATTATTTTGGCACAAATCTTAACTCATACTTCACCCTTTTAAATCGCATTTTACTCAGGTTTTTATTGATGCTGAAACAAAGTGTGACGAGCAGTGTTGGGAGTAACGCGTTATTAAGTAACGCGTTACAGTAACTACGTTACTATTGCGGTAACGAACACGGTAACGCGTTAGTCTCCCAAAATCAGGAACGCGTTCCTCGTTACTGGGCTTTTTTTAGACTCGTTATTCGTTACTTTGCGTCAGGCGGGTCCGGCGCCAGCGGGAAGAAACGGAGGAGGCGTGTGACCTTATAATGGGGGAGCAGCCGGTCGCGAGTCTCACCCTGCTCACCTGTGAGCGCTCCTCACGCTGCAACTCAGCGGGAGCCGAGGAGGACACCGCTGCGACTCCCGCTGGTGACGTCTGTTGGACCCAACAATGGTTCGATTGTCTGTCCGGCGGAAACTCCAGAGGCTGAGATCCCTCCTGTCCTGTCGAGGTGAGGCGGCTGCGGTCTACAGCTCTGATGGTCCGGCTCAGGTGGATCAGCTTCACGCCCCGTTCTCCTCCGACCTGTTCCGATCCCGCCGGATGGTGAGTGGGCTCAGATAGGAGCGAGAGACCCAGAAACCGGGTCTTCACCTGAACACCGGACCGATCTGGTTCATCTGCTCCTCCTGGTCTGAGGTGGCCCGGGTCGGAACTCTAACCGCCCGCGGTTCCCGGAGGCCGGAGTCACCTCCGCCTCATCTGGAGCTCTCTAATCGCTTCTCATCTTTGTCAAGTTTCAAACTTTCCATCTGCTACAACGAGACGGCAGACCGCCTGCAGCTGGTGGCGCTGAGCTGTGATCTGGACCTGGTCTCATCCTCCAGGCCCACGCTGCGCCATCCGATCACAGCAGGTGGCTCGTTAGAGTTGGAGTTTTAGCAGCTCATCCTGTATGTCGTTGTACGTTTTTGGACCGTGAGAAGGTGAAAACCACTGGATTTAACAAAAACTGAGATGAAAGAGTCGGAGTTCGTCGTTGCTTGTCGGTTTTTTGGACGTAGCTGTGCTGCTGGTTCTGAAAAACCGTGCCAGCTCTGTTCTGATAGCAGCCTGTGGTCAAAGCTGAGAGGAAACTAAGATCTCCTTCTGAGGAGACTGAACTCATCAGTCATGACAAAACAGCAGCTCTACTGAATAAAGGTAGGATGGATCAACATTAAATATATAAGTTGGTTTAAGAACCATCCTGTTGTTTTGATTGAACGTTTTTGTTACAAAAATTTTAGTTTGATGCAACTTGAAATGAGTTAAGAGTGATAACTGTTGAAGTTCTGGTCTATTTGATACGGGGCTGTCAGAAAGACAGAATAAAAAAGTAACTGATGTATTCTGACTCTGAAAGATCCACCAGTAATTTACATGAAGTCCTCAGCATCAATAAATCACAGTCAATTTAGGTGCAGTTTATAATATGTAATTGTTTTAATTATAACATAGTTACTTTCCCTAGTAACTAGTTACTTTGAAAGTAACGAGTAACTTAAAGTAACTGAGTTACTTTTGAAAGAAGTAACTAGTAATGTAACTAAGTTACTATTTTAAAGTAACTTACCCAACACTGGTGACGAGTCAGCAAAAACAAGAAAAATGTAAGAGTGCAAATACTTTTTCACACCACTGTGTGCTTTAAAATTAAAATTTGCATTGTTGTCCATGCTCTGCAAAAAGCTTTAAAATAAAATAATAGTAATTAATGCTTACTATACCAGTACTAAAACCTCCAATTAAAAACAGCTGTGTCCGTTCATGAAGAGGCGTATCATTACCGGTCAATCATATCAGAGTTTTGAGGAAATCCCAGCACAGCAATAAAACTGGACTGGACTGAACAAGAATTTCTCTGATGAGGGTGTGCTGATACCGGACTCACAACAGTACAGTGCGTATTGTTTGTGTAGCGTAGACACATAATGTGCCCTCAGGGATTTACGTACTCCTGTTAGAGTTGATGTGCTGTTTAAAGTTGACAGTTCCTAATGGCAGGATGACAGTTTTTCTCCACAGTGGTGCTGTGTTTATGCATGCACCAGTAATTTATTACTTTAGAAAGTACACCCACTGACTGGAACCGCAAAGAGCGTGATAAGCACATAAAACAGAGCGAACCACGTCGTTTTTTTGCCTGCTAACTTGTTTTTTCCCATTCATCCCAGCTCTGTGCTGCATCCACCTACAGTATACTACTACACTCTAGTAGCCTGTCTGTTTGTATTGCTCTCCCTTCATTTATCTTACTGTTTTATGGGAGAGAAGAAAGCGTGTTCTTCAGTTTCACCTCCTCAAACCTGTAAGTTTTATAGACCACAACTTCCTCTTTTGCCGAGTTGCTTTTAACGATTAATGAAAGAGATACTTAACTTTGATTTGAACAAAATAACATACAGTTTGTAGCAATAGTTGTGTTTTCAAACAAGCAGTTTTATGGATAAAATACAACACAAGCACAGAAACATGGTCTGATATCACGTAGATATGATTAAATGTTTTATGCATTTATGTTTATATTTTTTCTCTACATCTGAATTGTCTCCTGCACCAAAACAAATAACCTCCTCTGTTTAACAGCTGACTTGGAAATAAACCTGATCCTGATCACATACAGGGCCTATAACAAAGGTTTCAACCCCCTGGATGTTTCACCCTTTTATTGCTTTTATTGATCAATCGGCAAAATAATTTGACTTCACTGTAAAAACAAATGTAATTTTCACAGTTAAAAAACTGGCAGCTGTGGTTGCCAGAATACCTCCGTAAAAATACTGTGCACATGTAAAAAAATTTACTGAACAAATCATAATTAGATGAAATAATACAGATGAAAAGCCAAAGGAGACAGAGCCTTTTCATCTGTAGCTCCAAGGCGTCTGTATTACTGTGGTAAACACGGTTTGTTCAGTAAAAATGTTTACAGTTTACAGTAGTTTTTACTGAATTTTTCTGGCAACCACAGCTGCCAGTTTTTTACTGTAAAAATGACATTTTTTTACAGTGTTCTTTGACCCAGACTTTAATTAAAAACAACAACAACCATCATTTAGTGTCAAAGTGAAAACTGTTTTCTACAAAATATTGACAAATCGAAGTATTTAACATAAAATAAGTATAAATACCCCCCCAAAGTGAATGACCTACACTGTAAAAAAAAAGAAGTAATTTTTACAGTAAAAAACTGGCAGCTGTGGTTGCCAGAATACCTCCGTAAAAAATACTGTGAACCGTAAACATTTTTACTGAACAAACCGTGTTTACCACAGTAATACAGACGCCTTGGAGCTACAGATTAAAAGGCTCTGTCTCCTTTGGCTTTTCATCTGAATTATTTCATCTAATTATGATTTGTTCAGTAAATTTTTTTACATGTGCACAGTATTTTTTTTACGGAATTATTTCTGGCAACCACAGCTGCCAGTTTTTTACCATAAAAATTACATTTTTTAACTTTTTTTTTTACAGTGTAATTCAACAGATGTCCAGCCAACTGGTGCTAGTAGTCTCACTATTAGTAGAATGGAGATGACCTGAGTGCAAAAGAAGGCATATTTATAAAGCATCCAATAATTATTTTAATGTCTCATTATTACCTTAAAATTAATAAATACCGGTAATTAAATGTGCCAGAAATAATATTTCATCATTTAAAATGTAAACAAATCATGAAATAAATAGATCATGAAGTCAGCTGCTTCTCAAGAACGTGGAGACTAGATCCATGTGAAGTCATGATGAACTCATTATTTCAGCCTCACAGAAAAAAGGACTTCATTTCATTTTCAGAGAAAGACATTTAAATGAAGTAAAGTAAGTAAAGTGCAGCATTTAGAGTATTTCATTTCTCCTTCTAAGAAGCTAATTCTACCACAGGCTTCAAACAGCCACTAACTGAGAATTAATCCTCTTCCAGATATTTAATTCACTTCTAAGTAAAGGAGAAGAGCGGTGAGCTCTGGGAAAACGGACCGGTATGTGACTGAGGGACTGGGTGGAATGTGTAGCTGTAATTTGGCTTTCAGACAGAATAAAACACCGTCAGGCTGAAGCTGATAAGGGAAGCAGTGACAGTGATTCACTTCTCAGGTGTTCATTCAAACGTGGTGTGTGTTTGTTTACATCTACTTTAAATTATATATGTGTGTGTGTGTGGAAAATGAAAAAGAAAGCAGGCAAATTTCCAGTCCGTCTTTACTGAGATAACTGTTATTGTGTTACTGTTAAACGTTTCATTTAACAAGACTCAGCTGAAAAGTTCTAATATTATTATGTTGTGTTCATTTCATCCACTTTTTTAGTATTTAAAGTTCCTCCATGTGATGATTATAATAATAATAATAATAATCCCACTGAATGTCATATCTCACTACTAAACTTAGGACAATATAATCCTGAATGAACTCAGTTTGGAGAAATAGAGTTTCACCAGGGCCTCCGTGGTGAGGTGTTCTGGGCACGTTCAACCGTGAGAAGACCCATAGGAAGACACAGGACATGTTGGAGGGACTACGTTCTCGGCTGACCTGGGAACACCTTAGGATCCTTTCGGAGGAGCTGTCCGAAGTGACCGTGACCCTAGTGGAGGAAAATAGATGGATAAACATTAATTGGAAAGCTGATTTCAGTTCCACCAGCTACACCCAGGCCTGGTTACTACCAGACCTAAATCACTTCAATAGAACCTGTCTGACAACATGAAGGAGGCTAAAAGTTCTCAAAAAGCAACACATCAGGTCCTGTTCTAAAGAAATACAAGCCCCAAAAAAGCCAGAACAACATCTAAAGCACTTCAGGCCTCACTTAGTTTTGGGCTAAAACTGTCAGGTTACCATTCAGCTTTTAGTCATCATTGCCACTAGGATGTTTGCTAGACTTTTCCCCCAGCGTGTGTACCCTCTGTTCTTTCAGAGAAAAATGAATGTACTAACTCTGTGTTGGTACAGTGAGTGATTTGTGACAGGAAGTAAAGAGCTTCCTGAGAAACTTAGACTTTGTTCTGGGCAATGGTACACACAGGCGTCACTGCTTTTTCACCTGCTGTTAGAGTAGAAACCCTGTGCACGTTTAAAATTTAAAGAAAGTGCTGCAGGGATGCAAACAAATAAACAACAAACTCAGCTGCACAACATGACAGCAATTTGCTTAAAAGCATATTAACCATTAATAATATTTCAGTTTCAAGGAAAGCAAGTAAATTATTAGCTGGTTTCAGGCTTAACCTTTTAATAGAGGGCAAATGTGAGACAGGGCTTTGTGTTGTTTTTGGTCAGGAGAAGTTTTGACCGTGGACCTCTCTCATGGAGGCCATTTTTGTCCCGTCTCTTTAGTTAAACAGGCATAGCATTTTTGTTAGTTTTTATTTTGCTACCTAAAGGCAAAATGTGAGGAAATGTTGCCTGTGTGTCTGTGCATGTGGTTTTTTTTTCCAAGAAATGCAATTGTAATAAAACTCTCAGATACTAATTATTACATGTGAATCTGATTTAAGATGGCCACCCAATGCTTTGAGAACACAAAAAAAGGCTGTTAGGTTTACAGCTACTGAGCTAACATTTGGTGTCATAGCTAAATGCTATCCTCAACACATACTCTTAGCGCTAAGTGGTCACAACAGATCTCCATTTAATACTCTGCCAATCATTGTTTTCGTAGATGAAGACTATAACGAAAATATAACGCTAACGCACCTTTTTCCCTAAAACGTTAGCAAGACACAGATGAGCTACACGCGGCTTTCTTATGACTGAAACAAAGACTGCGAGTTTTCGTTGACGCGACGAGACAAAAACGTTAGTGTGTGTGGCGTTGTGGAGCAGTGTTTGGGTGATCTCTTTTTGCTGTGACACGTAAATCATTCAGTCTCCACTTTCGAACACAGCTTTCATTAGTTCTGGGGCGATTACTCTGTTTTTGTCTCTAGGGCAGCAAACGGATATTTGTTCAAAGACTTGACAGCTTGTGACAACCCTGCTGATTGATTGTGTCTTTATTTAATCAACTCTACAGTGAGTTGATTGCTTTGTTTGTTTCTTTTACCAAAAATACGGCGTTACGTTCGTCCATGCAACACGCCAATGAGCTGAAGCTAAGCTAATGAGCTTTAAGTCCTGATGAGTGATTTTATTCATTAAACAGCAACATGTCTTTGTTATCGTTATGGCCGAACATTAGACCAATACTTATGGGTCAATATATAATTTCGGGAGTTTTTATGTCCATGAGATTTATCTTGCAAACATGTTCATTGAAATGAAATTTTAAAAGTCTTCTGTATTCTTCATGATCTTATCTTTACAAATACTATAGTTATTTCTTATGGAAATAATGATTTATTTATTTTTTAAAATGACTAGATATCCCTAAAATGTCAACTAAGTTACTGTCCGAAATGATTCACAAGCACCTTCTCATTTGCTAAATAATGATTTTTAAAACTTATTCAAAAACTGTTTCAATTGCATTCTTGACATTAAGTTGAAGTCATTCTGACATATACCGGTATGTCTTTTTAGGCAATATGTCACAATTTAAATTAAAAAAATAACACTTTGAAAGTGTGTCCGAGAATTCACTGTCATCTAAGTTACCCATAACAAATACACCCCTCATGGAAGAGTCATTATTCCAAATCACATGACCTGCTCCACATGATGTCATTAACTCCTGAAGAGAAAACTAGCAAGGCTCCAAGGTTTGTTCCCTCTACACTTTTTTGGTTATTTCACCTAAAGTAGGGCTTGGGGCACGATGTCAACAAAATTACTACAATAACTTCTTAAATAACAAAATTTTCCTCAGTTGTATATATAATATTTAGAAGAATCTCTCTGTAAAATGTCATGTGGTGGATAGGTAGCCTTTTTTTTTTTAAACCCTGAAAACGTTAAAAAATGTCAACTAGGTTACCAAATCTCCCGAAATTACGTATATATTGACCCACATAGTGTTGATTGAATACTTTGGTTATTGTTCTTTTTGGATGTTTTTCATTACTTTTTCCGTTCAATGCTAAAATGTCTTGTGGTACTTTTGAATTGATTAATGTGAGTTATTCTAATTTCCAACTCATTGAACTAAATTACTTTGTTAAAGTATTAATACCGGTCGGTCTACGTCCCAATCCTCACCTATGGTCAAGAGCTTTGGGTAATGACCGAAAGAACGAGATCGCGGATACAAGCGGCTGAAATGAGTTTCCTCCGCAGGGTGGCCGGGCTCAGCCTTAGGGATAGGGTGAGGAGCTCGGACATTCGGGAGAGACTCGGAGTAGAGCCGCTGCTCCTCCATATCGAAAGGAGCCAGTTGAGGTGGTTCGGGCATCTGGTAAGGATGCCTCCTGGACGCCTCCCTCAGGAGGTGTTCTGGGCATGTCCTGCCGGCAGGAGGCCCCCGGGTCGACCCAGGACAAGCTGGAGGAAATACATCTTCAGTTTGGCCTGGGAACGCCTGGGCGTCCCAGCTGAGGAGCTGGTGGACTTGGTCGGGGAGAAGGTGGCCTGGGCTGCCCGACTTGGAATGCTGCCCCCGCGACCCGGACCTGGATAAGCGGAAGAAGGCGAGGTGAAGTATTAATACTTTTTTCAACTAAAACTGACTGACTAGACAGATGTCTAACCTCCCTCTAGAGAGAATAACCTACATCAGGCAATCTAAACAACATTTATTCGACAAGATCTGGGGACCTTTTGCTAACTTTATTAAAGACTTAGACTTAATAGATGACTCTTTGGATTTTTGAGATGATGAAACCTGCAGTCCTAATGCTTGAGCAGGAATGTCACAATTTAAAAAGGGGGGGGGGGGGTGTTTTTGGAGATAATATGTTATATTATACTTTCCTTTTTATGCATAATGACATCTGTTGAAGAGAGAAGCATTGTTCAGTATTGTAGTTTTTTTTTTCTTTTTTTGTTTAGATAATATTTAATTTATTTTTTTTTTATTCTTTTCTTTCTTTTTGGGGGGTTTAATGTAATGAAGTGTTATTAAGTTTGCATGGACAAATTGGTATTTGCAAGATTGATTGAAATTGCATGACAAAAATCTAAATAAAAATATTTTGGCAAAAAAAATAACTGACTGACTAAAACCTTTCAGTTTTCATTGACTAAACCTGGACTAAAACATATAGACATGACTATGGGACTAAAACTAATCAGCATTTTAGTCCAAAAGACTAAAACCAAAGTGGCTGCTAAAAGCAACCAATAAATATTGGACTCAACCATGTCTAGTAAAAAAATCTCAAACCAATGAAAATTTCCTGAAATTTTTAATTAGATATTCATCTACAACTGACCAACTTTAGGTCAACCCAATTCAAGATGGCTGCCATTGTCCACTGACCTTTGACTACACAAAAATGTCAATAACTCAGTGAATTTTTCTGCAATTGAGCTGAAACTTGCTGTGGTTGTAGCTGAGTCATTCACAATCCATAACTCAGCTCTAATGTTGATGTTTAATCCTTTTTAAAAAAATAATCTTTCTTAGATTGTGCATCGTTTTCCTCATCAACAACAATCATTTCCCAACAAAAGATTGTTTTAGTTTAAAACTCTGGCAGAAAAAGTGGTTTATAGTCATTCCTTCGTGTAATTTCCTAAATAATTTACTCTATACATAAGTTCATAAGTTACCTTTTTTCATTTAATTTCACTTGAGCAGATTGAATGCAGCATGACTCAACAAGCTGTTGTGCATCGTTTTCATCATGTGGTCATTTTTTTAAGGCCTGTGCTTCGAGGCAGTAACGTTTTCCACTGAAAACAACTGAATAAATAATGAATTAGGCTTTGAGGCAGCCGAGACTCTGAGAGCATCAGTGCTGAGGATGACGCAGGCAGCACACTGTGGGTCTATATCTTCGTTTATTGTTTATTGTGTGTGGCCTGAGAGAATGAAAAGAAACACTCTGTTTGCATGTTGCACAGATTGACTCAGAAAGTCTCTCTCGACCGTGTGATTTGTTTGTGTTTGTACGAAAGCAAATGAGGGAGGGAGAGCTGCTACCGCTGAATCACCCTGAAGTGAGAGAAACGTGCTAAAATTAGAGGAGAAAGTAATTAAAAAAGATGGAATAACAAAAATAGCTTCTCTCTCTCTCTCTCTCTGCACAGACATGAATCATGCCTTAATTATGAAAGTGTTTCTGTGAAGCTGCTTGGTGTAAAGGGGGAGGAATTTCATGGGAATTTCCCTTGGATTTGAAGTCTCAGGAGAGGTGATGTGAGACCAACATATAAACTGGTCCTGTGGGTTTAGATGGTTTGTGCTGATTATTGCAGGAAGTCTGGTCTGTTTCAGTGGAGTTTTAAAGCCATACTTTACATTTATCTCATGAAGTACGCTCGCTTACGCACGCCAGCTCTAGACATTTAGGCACCCTAAGATCTATGATGGAGCTTTGTTTTTAATATTTATATTATTTAGAAAACAAGCTGCTAGACAAAAACGTTAAGAAGTAAAATAAATATTGAAATATGTTTCAAATAACTTATGCAAAAATAAAAACATGTGACATAAAATAAATTATAATTATAATAAAAATTAGGCACTGCACTTGAGAAATATATATAAAAACCAGTATTGTACTGGTTATCCTTGTGGAACTTAAATGAGTGAGTTACACTTTTCTAGTCCTTCAGGTTTTATATTATTAGAAAACATTTTTGCTGCAGAATCAGTGAAATCTATGATTATTTAAAGAACAGCTTCACACCTCACCAGTTAGAAGAGAGGACCAGTCATCAGGTCACTGGTAGAGGAGAGGACCAGTCATCAGGTCTACTGGTAGAGGAGAGGACCAGTCATCAGGTCTACTGGTAGAGGAGAGGACCAGTCATCAGGTCACTGGTAGAGGAGAGGACCAGTCATCAGGTCTACTGGTAGAGGAGAGGACCAGTCATCAGGTCTACTGGTAGAGGAGAGGACCAGTCATCAGGTCACTGGTAGAGGAGAGGACCAGTCTTCAGGTCTACTGGTAGAGGAGAGGACCAGTCAAGTAAATAAATCTTTGGATGGCTATAAGGAAAACTATGCTTCTCATCAAGATTCAAGTATAGAAACATTTAAATGCCTTAATCAGTCAGTCAACCAATCACGTTTTATTAGAAGGAATATAGATGTTTTATTAACTAATTTATTAAAATGTTCTTCACATCAGAACCTTGTGTGTTTCAGGAGGTGAACACACTGTTAGAGCTCTAGTTTGAAGGTAATGATGGAGGAGCCATTATTGTCTAGTTGAATTGTTGGCTGGCTGAGTCACATATTAGTCACCTCAAGCTCCAACACAAGAAACACAGCGATGGCAAAATGACAGCAACTCACAGCCAGAGCATGTTTGTGTTATTGTGTCGTATTACTGCTGTACATCTAAATCTCCTTCATTTATAAGGAACACTTCTAACTCCACACATGATGGCTTTTTAAAGATATTTATTAAAACCATAACAGGGAATAAAGTTGCTACACATTCAGCCTCCTGTCTGTAGTTGTGTGTGTTGTGTGTTTGTGTGAGCAGGACATGAGTAAAATCATCAGTTCCTCGTTTTGTGTGCCAGGAAACTTCACACATTGACGTCTTTTGCTCAACAGATTGAGGCTGCCGCGCCGAGGAAGACTCTCAGTGTGATGCTGCTGAGTGGTGCCAAGTTGTCGTTCACACGTGCACAAGCGCGCGTGTGTGTGTGTGTGCATGAAAGTCAGTCAGTCCTTACATGGCAGCTTCGTCTTTTCCCATGGTGCCTTGTTGTTTTTAGACACAAACTGACGCCGTGTGCTGTCATCAGACCATGAACTTGGTGCATCTTGGAGCCACAGCGATTGGATAAATATGGACTGAAGTACCTGGTGGAATATTATTCTAAAGCAAATCTCAAATATGTGGTCAAAAGAACTGAATTCTTACCCCATTTATGTTGTCAGAAGTCTGCTTGTTGTTTATGTGGACCTGTCTGACTGATAGACATGGTCGTATTTGGACTTAGCCGACAAGATTTGTGTATTTCCCCCCAAAACAGCTCAAGCCTCTTTTATAAATTTGATACAAAGCTGAGTTGGCAACTGGGAGCTTTTGGTCGTTCATAAGTGGTCAGACTGTTCTGGTAATGTGGCACAATTGTGATTTTCAAAAATAAAATTACGCAATGGTGGTATAAAGGAGGTATGGGGATGTCATGAGACGTGAGACGTTTGCTTCTGTAGCTCCCGGATCTCGGTATCGCTCCAGTTTGCCATCTCCGCTGAGTGTTTACAAATGCGTAATAGCTTTCCCATGTTTACCTGATGCCTCGCCTTCCTCCGTTTATCCGGGCATCCCAGAACATCCTCTCCCCGGTTAAGTCCGCCAGCTCCTCAGCTGGGACGCCCAGGCGTTCCCCGGCCAACCTGAAGATGTATTTCAATGTCTTTTAATATGTTCTAACTTTTGAACTTGCTGGGTCCCTTAGTTCTCATTGGACCAATAAATTCTTTCATCCCGTCTTTGATCAAATGCATCCTCAGATTACATGTATCTGCCAGGTTCTTGCTAATCCATCTCCTCACTATCTTATCCTGTTGTCTAGAAACAGACCTTCCAGGATGATGAGCCAAAACCAATCATTCACTCTGAAATGTCAACCCACACTCATCAGTCCTCCTACCTAATGGCTGCTGGGACATGTGCACACTTAATTCCTCCTCTAAATGCTAATTGATGGTACATAAACCACATAAAACGCTTCATTTTCCTATTATTATTATTTATGCAATAACCACTCAGAATGTAATTTGAAAGATACTTTTTAAACTGACATAAATAACTGAATACAAACAGACATAAAGTCTGGTTTATGTAATTCTGTGTGAAAGACATCTATCTGTGTTTGCCTACAATAAAACGAGGCCAACTTCTTGTGAAAGATCATCCTCCAGCCGTTTCAGCTTCAAATCCAAAGTGCCACATGTGATTTTCCATTTTATTGGCTAAGTGCTTATCAAACATTATGTGGCTTTTCGATGACAGCCTAAAAGCCTCCTGGATGGGGCCTTCATTGTTCAGAGCTCGTTATAAAACCAGTGCCTTTCTCTCCAGTCGGTGAGAATCCTCTTTATGTTGGCGTGAAGTGTTCAAAGAGTTAGAATCAGGGAAAACAACAAAACTGAGGCGCAGCAGGAAGTAAGAATGGAAATCTGACTGCGTCTGTCATCAAATATTCAGAAGCTTCCATAAAGAAAAAATGCATAAAATTAACTTTGTTATAGGAGATCTGAGTAAATGATGTAATCATTTTATATAGTGAGTTAACAGAAAGCCTTGTGAGAGGCGGGCTGCTAAAAATCCCCCTTTATTCACATATGTATTAAAGTATAACTGAAAACATTTTAATAGAAGTCAGAGCCTCACAACCTCAGGGAACCTCAACCCTCTGCCCGAGGGAGGCAGGGTGCTGGTAGGGTTGGGCCCCACCACCCCTCGTGGTCCAAACTGAGGATTTTCTACCAACGTAAATTAAAATTCTCAAATTTATTTAGAGGAATGAACCTGAGGCAGTAGAGGATATAACAACAACAAAAAAAGTTTAACATGACCATTATGTGGTAGTGCATGGGGAAATATTCATCTTCACCTTCAAATAACTGTATTTAATTTAAACCAAAAGTCCTCACTTCATTAAATTCAACTTTTTTTTTTTTAACAGAATTGACTGTTTTTCCAACAAAAACACAAAATAAAACACAGACTACTGTCATGTTCTCCACAGGTCTTCCGTCACAGCAGTTTGTTATTTAGCTAATCAACCCAAATCTAACTGGCTGTTTTAAATTATTTAGCAAATTCAGACTGATGTAAAACAGATCAAACTTACCAAAATAAAAGCAGATGTTATTAATGTGCAGGAAGACCCCAGACAGGAACATTGATACATCATTTAATGGACATATAGATAGGGGATTCTTTTATTTTGGTAAGCCTCAAAGTGATAATATGCAACTTTTTCATATTTTTAAATCTTTTCCTTGAGCCAGTCTGTGCTAATATGACCCTTTACAAAGTTAATGAAAAGTCACTTAGCCCCATCTGGTGATTACAGCCGGAAAACCACGATTGCAAGGTCTCCGTCACCGTCACGGTACCCAGGAAGTCACGTGTCTCACGAGGGTTAGGCTAACCCAAAGTGGCTAGCTGTTATGCTAGCGCTGGAGTGTTTTTAGCTCATGATTCCTGATTTTTTTCCATCTCTCCCTGCTTGAACACAGCTGATTTCTTTGAAGGAGTAAATAACCGCTCCTGTAGAAAGCTATGAAGGCTGAGGAGACATTTCAACAGGTAGATTTAGGCATTTAGAAGCTGAAACAATCTGCTAACTTTTTAATGCAGTGATTTAAAACGGACACCAGAGGGCGCCCAAAACAAGCAAAACTGCATATTATCACTTTAAGCCAATTATTTTGTACAAAACTGCTAATTTAACTTTCAACGTTTAGATATAATTTTATAGATTCAGATCTTTTTTTTAAATTATGTTTGAATGTTTAGATAAAATATCTAAATTTTCTAAATAAAACTAGTAAAAAGTGACTAATTACACCCCATTTATATTGAGTTATTTAAGAACAGCTTCCAAAACACTAAATATGACAACAACAAAAAAGATGTTTTTCGTTCCAGGAGTACTTTATGACTGGTACATTAATAGCTTTTAATGGTTTATTTATACCATCATCCTTTTATTACCTGTTAGAGCTTCACAGGGAAAAGAGACCAATCTGGACCAAACCAGTTCAGACAGCTTTAGCACAATAAAACTGGAGGACTGCGATCCTGTGTTGATCGGTTTGAGAGCTCAATTCCCTGAAATAATCCTTCTCTTGAAGGTGTTGAGGATCCAAAATAAGGAGGATGGACAAGACTGACGCTCTGGGAGGAGACAACAGGATTTACTGGCTGCTGGATGTGGGGCAGGATAATCAGGGATGAGGAGCAGCTGGGTGATTGACTGAATGAGGAGCAGGTGTGTAGAGTGACGAGGAGCTGAGGGGAGAAAACTAAACACAGATCATGCCAGTCTTGACAGAACCTCTAGATGGGTTCAGGTCTGGTCGGCTTGCTGGCCAATCAGAGCTCAGTAACACTCGGGTCATGGAGGCAGGTTTTGGCACCTTTGGCAGAGGGTTCAGGTCCCAGGTTCTGCTGGAAAATAAAATCTGACACCATCTAGTGGCTCGGTCCAGCATAGGTTTTAAGCTCCACCCCCTCCATGTAAACATTAACCTGATTCAACAGTATAAATAAACCTCAGATCTATTTTTCCCCAGACGTTTATTTGTTTATTAAAAAGGATCCCCTTTAGCTGACGGGTAGACGACAGCTAGTCTTCCTGGGGTCCAAGCAATACATACAACACAGTCACATTAAAATCTAAAAACTATTAAAAACTATTGTACACAATCACTATTGGATTAAAAAACAGAACAATAAGACATAAAATTCAGTTTATTTAAGATAAAAAAATAAGTAAAATCAAAGCACATATAACAACCACTCGATTAACTGATCCAGATGATGTTTACGATTTTGCGTACAGGTGCAGTCTTAGTTTCTTTTTGAAGCCTAATTTACCCTTATCATCACGAACCTCAGCCGGAAGATTATTCCACAATAAAATTGATCTAAAAAACACAGTTCTCTTCATAAAATCCGTCTTAGGTTTAGGTAAAGTAATCAGTCGGCTCATAGCTCCTCTAGTAAACTGGGAATGCACATTTGAACGGAAAATTATGTTATTGTAGAGCATTGTAGGAGTCTGGGTGTCAATAATTCTTTTAAAAAACAATAGCGTATTAGCAGATAGTCTTTGCTTGACCATCAGCCATGAAAGACGATTATGCATTTCGGTGGTATTAGTTCTTAAGGAACAACCAAGAACCAGTCTTGCAGCCTTGTTTTGAGCTACCTGTAGTTTTTTTAAAAGACAGTTGGACATAGCAGACCACACAGCTGAACAGTAATCTAAATGACATAAAACCAGTGTACAAACAACCCGACTAAGCAGCTGTGAATTAAGAAATGGTGCACATTTGCGTGTTATTGCAACAGCTCTGCCCATCTTTGCTACAACAATGTTGATGTGGTCAGACCACGACAGTGAACAATCAAGCCAGAGTCCAAGTAGCTTTACCTTTTTAACCTGCTGTATACTTTGACCATTTACCTGTAAATTTAATTTGGGATTAGCTAATAGTCTATACCTCGAACCAAATATTACACACAATGTTTTTGAAATATTTAGAACTAGTTTATTTGTCATAATCCAACTATATACCCTGCCGATCTCAGTGGACAGAACTTGATGGAGCTCAGAGCATGTGGGAGCAGCATAATAAACTGTTGAATCATCAGCAAACATTGTCAGTGTGGCCTTACTGAGTACATACGGCATATCGTTAGTAAAAATAGAGAATAACAAAGGTCCTAGACAGCTTCCTTGGGGGACACCACATTGCAGGGGCTTTCTGGAAGATAATGCGCCATTAAAATACACCCTTTGGAACCTCTCCGACAAGTAGCTTGTAAACCACTTGATAGCAGAGGCGGTAAAGCCATAGCTGTTTAGTTTAGAGATTAAAATTTCATGGTCGATCACATCAAAGGCAGCACTAAAGTCCAGTAGTACTGTACCCACTAGCATGGAGTTGTCTATTGATGCTAACCAACTATCAGACATTTGTGTCATTGCAGTACAGGTGGAATGACCCGTCCTGTAAGCATGCTGAAACATGGTAAACAAATCGTTTTTGGTAAAGTAATCTTGCACCTGCTCAAATACAGTCTTTTCCATTAGCTTGCTTAGAGTTGGCAAAATGCTGATAGGCCTGCTATTTGGACCACAGAAAGTTGATTTGGTACTATCAGAGATTCTCTTTTGATAGTATTGTTTCTTTTTGATCTTTTCACCTTGGTAACTTGATTCCTTAAAATACAATATAATTTTCTATCTACTAAAGAATCTGAGTTAATAGCAACTTTTTTTGCTACATCCCTTTTCTCCATTAAGCTCTTCAATTCGGAGTCAACCCAAGGAGCACTTCTGGCTTTCACTGTGAATTTTCTCATAGGGGCATGATTATTTACAATCCTCATAAAGCTATCCATAAATAAATTAAGGGAGGCATCGACATCATCTGTGGCACATACCAAGTCCCAATTGATTTTATCCACATCTTTTAAAAAATTCTCCTCATTAAATGTTTTATACGTTCTTTTCATGATCATTTTAGGGCAAGCTTTAGGTAATTTAGTTCTCCTGGATATAGCAATACAGTTATGATCACTAAACCCTACTATTACAGATTCAGGTGTTGAACACAAGTCAGGGTTATTAGTGTAAATATGATCAATACATTTAGATGTTAGATATCCAGAATTGTTGCTGGAAATTCTTGTAGGTTGATCCATTAACTGAGCTAAACCACAAATATCTAACTCAGATTTGTTGATTCATATTTGTTCCTCTTATTTTGCTTCATGTTAAAATTCATTTTCTTTTACTGTCATGGAGTCAGTGGAGTGGAGGCAGATTTAATTAGTGAAGCTACCTGACATTTATTAATAAAAAGAGATCCATGCCGTAAACCTCCATAGAAGTGTTTAAATCAAGTCAGAATGTTTGTTTGCACAAGCAGCATGCCTGCTATGACTACTACTGTATTTATAACGTTATGTGAAGCAGACTGTCAGAAAAACACAGGACTTGTTGACCGGAGACGCTCACAGGTTCATCTGCAGAGTAACACACCGAGTCTGGAACCACGGAGGATTTTCCCAGAACCACTCTGGATCTGAACTTCCCAGAATCCATTGTGTTCAGATTTCTCCGCTGCCCATCTAGCGTGGCCTGTATAAAGAGGGTAATTGGTGCGACTAATGTGTGTCAGTCGTGCATACAGACACACACGCACAGAAGAGACGGTGATTATCAGACGGATACAAAAATGTTAGCATGAGATGCTACAGACTGTCACACTTCACAGATAAAAGGATGATGAATGTTTTGTTGTTCTTGTTGTTGGCTCTAATTAACCATCTCAGCTCAGAGGCTAGAAGAGGTTCAACCAACTCTGGGTCTATATTAACTCTGAGTTAACTTTTAACAGGGCAGGGAAACATTTTGTTCCTGAACATCGGATTTTTATGGGCTTAGTTCTGAGTATTTTCATCTGGAGTTATAAATCCTCGATGGTAACCACCTTATATCTCTGGAGCAGGAAGTCCTCCATAACCCTTTAAACACTAGGCCTTTTTTTTTAGAGATTTGATCGAAAATGACGTGCCCAAAATGAATTGAATGTATCTCAAGAACTACAAGGTTTATTTGAATGGTTTTGGTACCAGAATAAAGGTAAGACTCCAGAGAATACTCCAAATGTCTAAAAATCAACACTTGTCTTTCTGACTGAAATTAAATAATATTGGCACACCAGAAAATAAAAAAAATGAATTTCCGCCTTAAAAAAAAATCACTTTGCAATGTTATTATTCCCTTGAAAGTATTCAGTTGCAATCCAAAACATCTAGCAATCCAAAGAACAACATCCTACCCTTTGCTAAGACAAAATTAATGCCAAAAAAGTAAAGAACAGATGATTTAGAGAGGTATTAGTTGATAAAAATCCAGGCGGGCCTTGTAATTTAGCCATTTTGGCACATACCTGTGGGCCATTACAAATTTCTCAGGCTTTTTTTTCCTTATTTTTCCCACTTATATTTCACCATAGATAGTAGTTCCATCTAAAAAAAAAAAATTGTTTTTGAGGATTTTTAGGAAAATCAACAAAATAGCTATTTACCCATTCAAGAAAAAAGAAGTAGGACCACGTTTATATTTGTGACTTGAGGAAATCCAAATCAGTTTCCATATTTGTTGCCAGCTATCTCAGTGAGTTTTGCATGTAGGGTGATGATACACATATTGTTGGAAAGAGCAGAGTTTGGGCTTTAATTTAAACAGTGGTTTGTGTGGATCGGATTATGTTGAATTGTTACTTTTGTGTGTTTTTCTTGGTGTGTTAATTTAGAGTCTTTTTACGGTTTTTCTGTTTAATTGCTTATTATTGGAATTTAATCATGTTGAGGTAGAAAATGTTGTTTTCGTTGTTTAGACGAGATTCTTCCCATTCGGAGGATATGCATCTTGAATATATTCATAAACATTATGCCAGTCTTTGGAAGGAATTTAAACAGGAAGTGGCATGGGTCCCCTGATCAGGGGACCCTAGGGTTTAGGTTATGAAGATCAAACTCGCAGCCAAAGTGCATTATGGGATAGTAGGGACACTAGTGTAGAGATTAACCCTTTAACTTCCACACCAGGAAAATCAATAACACCAATTTTCATTTGGGACAATAATGACTACGTAAAATTAATATTAATATGAATATTAGAATTAGGTAATGTGACTGTTAGGCAATAATGTTTAACTTTTTTCAAACATCTCATTTTTTTTATTTTATATTTTTAAGGGTATCTAACCTGGTCCTTGTGCGAAAAAGTCATTGATTTGGAAACAGTTTTTTATATTTAGTCAGGTTATTATTTTTAAATTCAAGTGTGACGAGTCAGCAAAAACAGAAGAAAATGAGGAAATTAAACCTCAAAGCAGAAACATGATGGGTGGAAAAGGTTCGAGTCTCCTCTGCGTGATCATTTCATGTTTTTGTCCTTTTAAATAAATAAAAAATCCACTGTGTAATATGGGATAAAGTTTAATAGGATAATAATAATTTAAAATTTACATTAATATTAAGGTATCAATAATTATTAGTCAATAAACATTGAATCCAAACATCCTCAAATGTTTAGACTTTTATTTGAGTTTAGTGTTGTTTTTAGTAAAGTTCAGGGACTAAAGTGTGCTGGTGGTTGAAGGAGCATTTTAAAGATTTTTATTTTGGCTTTTTAACTTTTAACTAGATGCATTTTTGTCCTCTCAGTTCCTTTTAACTAATGAAAAGTTGTATTTATTTTCCCAGCAGCCACATTAAAGCGTAATAATCTCACAGGCATTTGGTGATTACATAAGCAAATGGATCTTATGATGGGACACGGTTTGACAGAAACATGTGAATTTATCACAAGCTCATTATGTGGTGCAGACTCAAACCGAAACCTGGACTTCAGACGCTGGGCTTCGTGTTTGATCTGCCATCAGTTCTTCTGCTATGCTATAATTATTTTTGATTATTTACAGGCCCAAAACAAGTTGGTTTTTTTTGGAGTTTATGCAGCTAAATTTTACATGAGAAGCAGCAGCCGTGTGAAGGAATAAAGTGCTCAGGACTCATGGAAAACAAGACAGTGAAGGAGAATATTGCTCCCCTGTTCCATCATAAAATACTCTGGTTGTGTTTCATGTGGATTAAAATCCCAGTCCTGACTGGGAGCTTCTGTAATAAGTAGCCCTCAGCTCTGTTACTCGTGGTTTATTCACACAATCAACTATTTAGCAGAGCACATGAAACTAAACACAATAAAAAAGTATGTCATTTTTAATTAGCTGAACCTACTTTATCAATAAAATAGATCTTGAATTTCCTGCAGAAACAGAAACGACCTGAAACTGTAATTAAGGCTAGAAATTCTGAGTCATGGATGGTAAATACAATGTAATTAATTACACAATGATCTACATAGCACTTTTATTACTAAAATTATTACATTTTTCTTAGAATAACTGGTCAAAGATTGATAAAACATCATTTGCATGAACAGATGTGAAAGTTTTGTCCAGTTTTACTTGCAGGACAGCAAAAGTAGAATGTTTCTAATTTAAATATGCAAAAATAATTTAATTGTGATTTAAAAAAAAATGTATAACAATAAAGTAAACACAACGTATGTTTTTAAGTATAACTTTGTAGATAAGAGACTTAAAAAGGGTCTCATACATTTGCCTTTGTAAAAGAAAAACATCAATTTCCCTGGATTGGATTTTCTACACTGTAAAAAGAAAAGGTTGAATCAACTTAATTGAATTGCTTCAGTTGATAACAAGCAATTGAATTAAGTTTATTCAACTTAAATTACTAGGTACAAATTTATTAATTTAAGTTGGATAAACTTAATTCAATTGCTTGTTACCAATTGAAGCAATTCAGTTAAGTTGGTTCAACTATTCTCTTTTTTCAGTGTAGTTTCTTGGTGTTTTTTCACTGATGCTGCTGGGTTTAGTCAGGTTTATGACACACGTAAAGTTCATAAAGGGTTTGATTTCCATCTTTTCTAACTTGGCAGTCCAGGCATATCGTATGTAGAAGATGGTTACCTACAGGGCATGTTTGGCACTTCAAAAAGGAGACCTAATAGTATCCTAGTGTGATTGACTTTACTAATCAGGGTGGCATCAGGTTACAAAATGAACCTGTAGGTACTGTCAGCTCTCTGAATGAGGTCAGCAGTGAAACGCATGAGTAGCAGACCTCATCATAAGGTTTGTCTGAGGAACAAGTTACAATGAAAAGATGCCAAAATGAAAATTATGAATCTAAAAGAGGAAAAATGTGACATTGAGACGAGGTGTGAGTAAGAGAAACATGCCAGCTGGGCGCCACACCTTTATCTGAAGACAAGATTAAACATTAGGTAACAGCTGACTGACTCTAAGCTCCACCGTGGAACATATTAATTAAATATTTGATTTGCTGAAGATTGCTCTAGAACAGTCAGAGTCAACGCCGGCCTCTCACGGTGGACGTAAACATTAGCACATGGTGGGTAGGATATCCTGGGTCTGCCTGTGAAGCCATCGGACTGCAGATGTTGACTCAGGGAGGAGAGCATATTAAGAGTTACTGATTAAACGGTAATGATCATTTATTTAATGCTGCAGAAACAATATACAGCGACTAAAGCCACACAAATAAAGAGGACGAGGCAATAAAAGTTCAAAATTTCAATCAGGCTCCTTTTAAACAGAAATGTTATAGCTGCTGTCGGTGGCTCATTAAGGTCACCATGGTAACCACATCTTAAACACTCCCAAACAGCAAATCTAATGAGTGTCCAACAGGAACAAACTAAAAGCTGCTGTGTGGAAACTTTTTCTGGTCATGTCGGCAGCAGAGGGGGCTGTTAACCAGCTGATTTTGTTTTGTTTTATCAAGTTTTTATTTTGTGTTTTATTATGTTCTTATCAAATTTTATTCTTTGCGTTTTTATAATTGTTTTTTTTTTTTTTTGTAAAGCACTTTGTGGTCAATGACCTGAGAAAGCTGCTATATAAATAAAGTTATTATTATTGCTTTGGTGTTGATGGAGTTCGGATCCAGGTATGACCTCACGCTACCAGCAGTGACACTGACCATAGCTGCGGGAACAAATTCTCAGCAGGGGTGCTTGCGCGGGGGTGGGCGGGTGGCAGAAACAGGAAGTGCTGATTAAAACGAGTCGCTCAGATCCAGATCCGAACCGGCCAGTTACCATAGGTCCACCAGGGAAAAGTATGCCCAGTGGCCAGTTCAGCCCGGTCCACATCCACACCCAGGGCATGGTGGCGTCAGCGTGAGCGGCTCGGTGTGGACCAATGTCCAGGGGAGGGGGCGGGCCTGGGAGCACGCCAGGGCCCTGCCGGTCGATCCAGACACGCCTCCTTCCCCGGGACACAGGTCCAGAGGTGGGTAGCGTACCCAAAAAATGTACTTACGTAAGAGTAGCAATACTTCAACATATTTTTACTCAAGTAAAAGTAAAAAGTTGCTGTCCAAAAAATACTTCAGTATGAGTAAAAAAAGTATTTGGTAAAAAGTCTACTTGAGTACTGAGTAACATCCATCTGACTTTTTTAAATTATGTCATCAGACAGACAAATATAAAGTTTTGGGAAAATTCTTGTATCTTAAAGGCTAAAATGAAAAACACTGATAGCTACATACATAACATGATGTCAAAACAGCCAATTTTAAGCAGAAGAAATACTTTTCAAAGTATTTTTTAAAATATAATAACAAACTTTTCAGTAGAGCTAGCTATGTGGCTAAAAATTTATGTAGCTACGTAGCATCTATGTAGCTAACTAGCTATGTCTAGCTTTTGCGCAAGCTAGCTGGCTAGATAAAGATGGCTAGCTAGCTAGAAAACAAAGCTGGTGCAGAAACAGATGGTCTCCTTTAATAAACTGTAGGTGTGTCTGGTGTATTTTTGTTAAAACATGTTTGTTTTTCTGTAAATTTACTTGCAGTAGGAAGAGGATTGCTACTCAAGTACGAGTAGCAATACTTAACAAAAATAATACTCAAGTTAGAGTAAAAGTTACAGTGACGTAAAGCTACTCATAAAAGTACATTTTTTTCAAAAAGTTACTTAAGTAAATGTAACTGAGTAAATGTAACTAGTTACTACCCACCTCTGCACAGGTCCACGTACAGCAGCACCTCAGTAATTTCTGGACACGCAGCGCTATTTCTGCACCCTTGCTGCATCTCCTTTTGTTTTCTTAAGGCTTCCCAAAAAAGTCTAAAATCCGCTTTTGCACCATTTGTGGTAAATACATCTTTGAGGTCACCAGGAAGGGGGTGCTACAGCCCCCCTGCTTCCTAATGACGCCGACCCTGGTCACATGCTAAACTACTGAAAATCAGTCATCAAGTCTGCATCACCTGGAGGAGCAACACACTTTTAGAGGTGGCCGTTCCTTCCTATGGCTCACATTTGGCGGCACCACAGCCACAAACCTCATGAATCTGAGAAACATTCAAAACCAAACCAGGACAAAAAAGAAAATCTTTTGATTTTCTCAGGCAAAGTTGATCAAATGACCAACATGTTTCGTGTTTTAGATCCAAAGTCACTTGTTGCACTAAAAATGTAAGATGAAAATACCTTCCTGCAGTAATGGTGTCCAATAATGAACAGTTGATGACAACAGGACAGTTTGAGGAACACAAAGACTGAACCCATAAACATGGTGTTTTACTTCGTTACAGGAAATAAAAACGGCTAAACGCTTTGTTATTCATAATAATTATTTTTTACGATTCCTCTACTAAAGCTTTTTATTTTCTTTAAGTTTCATCTGTGTTTCATGACAGCATCCCTAAAACAACAAAGGTTGCTCTTGTGACAATAATATTGACTTGATGACCGTCAAGCTGCAGAGAGGCTAATCATAGCAACATGAGGTCAGCACGCTGACCACAACAAGGTAATTAAACCCTTCAGCGCACTGACCGCAGGCCCACTCATGGTCAAACAAACCCAGGACCAGACGTGGCCAGTTTACGCTGTCACAAGACGCCTGTGATGTGGCTGCTCTTTGAGAGATGTGCGTCAAGACCTGCCTCCACCTCCACACACACACACACACACATGGTTAAAACATCAGAAGGACTTTTGATGATAGTGCCTTATGTAATTTGTAATTTAATCTTTGCTCCTGTGTCTTGTCTGCTCCAGTTTAAAGCCTTTGCAGGAGCAGATTAAACAGACTAACCGTCTGTTCTCATAACGAGCTCCTCAACACGCTGTTTTCATCTCTGCTGCAGATAATCCAAGAAGAAATGGTCCAACCTGCACAGATTAGAGCCGAAATGATGGACAAACAGCAGTAAAAATGGATCATTTTAAATAATCTAACTTTCTAATGTAAGTTCTAATTAATGACATGTATTATTATTTAAACTATGACAAAAAGCTGACAGTTTGATGTATTAAAGCTGCGGTGCATGACGTTCCTCCAAATAAAGTTGGCTAAAAGATCTCAAAAAGCAACACAGCATGCCCTAGTGCAGTGGTTTTCCATTAACTCCTGTCAGGCCAGGCCCCCCTTATGAGCATAGATGCTCTTCGTGCCCCCCCTTCCCGGCACGTATGAGCGTTCAAGTACCTTTCAACCCCCCTGCCCTGGAGCCACTACCACAGAGAGTGAAACGGATCTCATTTTCTGCCGATTAATGTGACAAATGTCTCCATCTCGCTTAACCGCTCTGGGTTGCCAGATACTCAACGTTATCCAGCACATAAAAAAACCACCCAAGCATGAACACAGACACTAATCCCCCAAGGTTGGGCCTGTGTAAGAAGTACTGCCCTATAATTCAAGAACCCACAACAATATCAGGCCTCACTTGGTTAGCCAAACTAAAACTTCTCCCGACTAAAAACACAAAGACCCGTCTCACATTTACCAACGTCTTGATGATTTCAAGGACTTCTGTCAAAATATTCCATCAGCTGATGAGACAAAAGAGAAATGTTCCTCTTTTTTACCATGAAATACTGTCTGGTCAGTGTGATGGACTGGATCAGATAAACGCACCGGACATCGGAAAAGGATTTAAAAGCTTTAGTTTATCCATGACAGAACTCTGGAACACAAAATCACTAGTTTATTATTAAATCTTACTGATGACTTAGAACAGGACTGCTTGCAGTGAGACCTGAGAGGTGACTAGTCAGTGCAGTAACCTGGTCATTATTCAGGGTGAAGCTTCCTAATCCTGTAGTGTTTAAAGCAGGGAAACACCGGTATCTCAAAGTCTTCAGGCTGAGGTCAGTGAACTGTGAGACACATGAAATCCAAACTCAATGATTCATGACAGGATGAGGCAAGAGACAGAAACCTGGTCATGAACACATGGAGGAAATACTGCTGACCCCTGAGGACAAGCTGCAGACGACGTGGTGCCGAGTGAAGGACTGATTTATTCTGGAGACAGAGGTGAACAAGATCAGGGTTAATTGGCTGCAGTGCAGCTGCACCTGATTGGATCTGACAGGTTCGGATGCTGACACTTTCTATATGATTTATTAAAAAACAGAATTGTTTTCAGATCATCAGCTTTTTATAAGTCAGTTTATACCAGGAATACTGGGACTAAATAGCATATCCCTGAATCTATAAAACAAGTCAAACAGGTCGATCAAATCAGAATACTTTACTGATTCCAGAAGGAAATTAGATGTTTAAGGAACTCGTTTAAGTTTTTGCATATAGTTATTGGCTGTTCTGTCGCAGTCCTCATCAGCGCTTGGAGCTCGTCCATCTTAAAGATCTCACGCTCCCCGCTACGATTGATGGAAGTGATGGTTTTAAACTACCTTCCTTTTCTTTGATGGCTGCTGTAATTTATCCAATATTTTCACTGAAATATGACCTATCAAATGTAAGATCCATGCATCTTTTTTATCTGAACTTGCAGAGGTAAGAGTTTAACCAGGGAGCTCCAGCTCATCCTGAGGAACTGCTCTCACTCCCATGGAATCCACAGGAGATAAATATTAAACAGAGAAAACACAGTAATGTTACCTATTAACTGTAGGTGACTTCCTGTGGCTCATTACCATCATGACCTGAGTCAACTAGACGATGTGCCACATCCGGAGGTAGCTGCTGTGCAACCAACCAAATAACAAGTGACAACCTTCTGTTTACACGTACTAACACATGCACACCGATCCAAAATACAAGTGACCACGCCACGCAGAACCTGAAGTGCATGTGACTGAACCTATGTGTGCATCCAGTTCCAAAGGACACTTCCTGTTTAGAGTTTAGCTTGTGAAAGTAACACCAGACACGGATTAGGAAACAGCTTCAGAGGATCTGAGCCAGTCTGTGTAGGAAGGTCCCGTTGTTCCAAAATCACCAAACCGAAGGAGAAATGGAAGTTTAGATATTAAAAACAAAGTCTGCATGTTTAAAGTCTGGTAAAAGCTTAATGTGCTTTAGTTTAAATTCTCACCACAGTTGCATTTTTGCAGTTTTATTAAGGAAGATGCAGCAAAACTTAGCCTGTTGCATCAAAACAACACGATCATCATCAAAACATCACAAGAAATGACTACCGGTAATTTGTTTTGACCACTTATTTGTGAGTCAGCATTTAAGTGGCATGACTGTTTTTCCACATCAGGTCACTCACATCGTAAAGAAAGAAGACGAAACGTTATGTAAGGATGTGAGGTCACGAGCTCCTCTTTATTTAACTCTTAGGAGAAAGACTGTGAGAAACCTTCAGAAAAGCTGCGCTCATTTTCTGGCCCCATCATGCTTTTCTGCAGAGCGTGTTTGAAAGTTGATGACTAACCTGCAGGAAATCAAAGTTCATGGTCTCTCATCAACTGGACTTCCGCTCTTTTAAAGGTTACAGGATTCTCCAAACTCCCCCTCTGTCTGTTGGAGCTGGTAAAGAAAAGAAGATGTGAAGTAGACCAGATCCATGTTCATCTACTGATAATGTTGCATGTAAAAACAAGGCTCGCAGTCACATAATGCCAAACAAATCTACAAAAATATAGCGCAAAAAGTAAAGAAACTTGAGTTTGGTTGATTAATTCTTTGGTGTTGATGCGTCTTGGCAATAAATCTGATATGGTTAGAGTCTGATAGTCACCTTAGAGGTGACTAATTAAACTTTCAGGGATCATACATCCTCAGAAGGAGCAACAGAGCTAATTCTGAGCGTAGCATTTCTGAAAAATGTGTCAAATTTCCCTGAAATTTTCTCCTGTTGGTTTTCATTTTGGTTCTGAGCTTCAAGTGTGTTCCAGCAGGTGTTTGACTGGCTCCTGATTGGCCAACGCATCGGGTTGATCTTCTGGTTGAGGATTGGATGGCATTGAACAGCAACATGTGACTGACAGGAGGAGGAGGAGCCTGTGAATGTAATGTCTACTGAGACCCCTGACAGTGGAAAATGATTCAAGCAAAAAAAAAAAATGGCCGACCTGTTATTTTTTCCCCCTTTTTACTGAGGGAATGTCAAATATCCAATCCACCAAGCAACTTAGAACTCGGTGAGATAAAATGAGATAATAAATGGTAAGACAATAAGATCAATTAAGATCAGATAATAAATATAAAATAAGACATGATACGGGATTAAGAAAAGATTTTTAAAAAAGATAACATAATAAGATAAAAATTAGCTAAACAAAGCTAAATCTTTGTACTTTCTATAGTAAATAGAGACATTTTTGGGTTAGAGAAAAAGAAACTGAAGAGAGAAAATGTTATTTCCAGAGTTCTGAGTTTTGCTCCAATAGAACGTGATCCAGATACAAGCCCCTCCCCCTCCTGGTTGCATCACTGTGCTACAGAAGCTATAGCTGTTTGATCACGGCGTCTTAGAGCGACATGACTGTGGTGTTCTGCTGAACATAAAGACGTTACAGATGAAAACATCTTTTCTGCATCAGCCCGTCTCTTTGTGTTTGAGGTGACAGTTTGGTGCATCAGCAGCCGCTCCTCTCACACAAGTATCAACATCTGAGTGCTGGCAGGCTGGAACTGCTGCTTCAAAACTGCAACAGCATTGCTTGCTGTGTTCGTACACTCTAAGAAATAAAACTTTGGATTTAATTGATAAAGTTAAGGCAATCTTTTCCACAAAATGTGGTTAATTAAATGCAAAACAATAAGGTTGTGTTATCTGCAATTGCAAAGGTCACATATATCAGAAGTGAAATTGTTAATTAAAGGCAACAGCCTTTGTGCAGTTGTCACTATTTAACACCATTAATTAGAATGTACTCACATTTTGTTCATTTTATTAACAGCATCACTTTGGGATTAATTGACAATTTTAATTTGAATTTAATGGCGCCATTTACAATGTGCTTTGGATCTAATTAATACAGCTTACTCTATTCAAATTTGTCAATTAATTTAATGGAACACAAGTTTGGTCAGAAACCCTGAACACTTTCAGTCAAACTCCACAGAACAAACCGACAATAAATGCATATTTTTAAAAGTTGGTCATTTACCAATCATTTTTCTTAAAATCACAAGTGCATTCATTTGACAACATCTTTAGTTTTATTGAAATATTTTAAATGTGTCATCCTTAAAATGTTGTACTTACCAAGTTAATTCATTGATGGTGATGAATCAATCCATACTGAACAAACTTCCACACTGAGCATGTGCAAACTCAGGAGGACGGAGAGCCATTTAGGACAATATTCTTCACATTAAAGGACTGTTCATTTTAAATGAACTGTTTATGTTGGATTTAATTAACTGCGTTTTGTTGTACTGAAACCTTGTGTTCTTACTTACATTTAAAGTAATACCATTAAGTTTAGAGTCAAAATCGATTAGGGTAAGTTCTAACATAAAACGTTTACATAATACTAACAACCTCAGTGTTTGATTTCTTAGAGTGTAGGTTTTAAGGTTTCCAGCCTGTTAACAACCTTAACTGGTTGTCAGTGGATGCAAGAGTGCTAAGTTATCCTTTCAGTATAAAATGGCCAAAAATTTTGACAAAGACGTGATTTTTGGTTTTCTTTACGTTTGCTGCCTTCATTTTTTATTGTCAGTTTGCAGAAACATTTGAATGAACTCTCAGTCCTACTGCATTTGTAAAAAAGGGCTTGAGATTGACTAAGACGGTCCAATAAGAACCAGGACTGTCTTCTAATGTTGATCCAACTGTGGGATCAGGACTCCACCAGGGGAGAGCTTGATTAGGAACGGCACAGCTGAGAGTTTTAGAGGATCTGGTGTCAAGACGGGCCTCTAATGTTTGAAAAACGAAAACTGCAAAGATTTATTGTTTGAAAAATAACTAAGAGATTACATTTGCATGGAAAATTTTGCAAAAATGAAATCACAACACTAATTCACATAACTGAGCCAAAAGCAACAATCACCAAAAATAAACTTCTGTTTTCTTAAAAAATGTTCAAGCAGGTTGGAACACGTGGAAAAAGGGGTGATGTGTGATAAAAGAGTTTCTGCAAGAATGAAAGGAAGGTGTAGAAGACAGTGGTGAGACTGTGGCTCGAAGGTGAAGACAGGAGGCAGAACTGGAGGTAGCAGAGATGAAAATCATGACAGCAGTGTCATGAATGTATATAAAATATCTTCTTAAGTGTAAAAAGTACAACTTGAGGGATGAATTTGTGTTTTTCCCTAAAACGTGTTATTTGTGTTCTCACTGTTCTGCCTTCATCTCTGTTCTTGCTGCCATCACTGAATACACTTAAGGTCAGCTGAGATATTACATAACCATGACCTTCACTGTATCTTTAATCACCAATAAAACAATTCCATCTTAATCTCTGTCATCCTGTAATGACGCGTCGGGCTGATCGTCCTCGTGAACTGCAGGAAGAGTTCCTGATATCTGCAGTTTTTAAAGTGAGATTCTAAGAAAAAGAGGTTATCTACGTTTTAAAGTCTCTAAAAACACACTTTATTGAGTAATGCATGCACAAAATACACATACTGAGCATTCGCTTTGTTGGGGGTAACAGAATGCATGCTCAGGACCACGAATGTTGGGAAAAAAAACCAAAGCATCTGGTGAAAATCAACCAAAAGACGAGCGTGCAGACGCCACTCAGAATAACTGAGGTTTAGTCCCAGAAGGTGGTGGCTGTGAGGCAGTCGGCCTCCATTTTCATGGCTGTAATGTCATAAAGTATACCATTTTATTCAGTCACTGCTCAGAAACCTTTTCCTGGATTTCACAAACCAAATTAAAGAAAACGAGAGAGTTAGAGAATCTACTGAAGGGTCGACCAAAACATTTCCAAGGTGTGTGTTGAGTCACAAAACCTGAGTTTATGACGTCATCTGTGTCAAAAGCTTTGCTTCAACTTAAGACCTTGTTTGTGTCGACATTCAGAGAATTCCTTCCCCATCCTCTTCCTCGCTGTTGTGCTGCAGGACCAACACGTTCTGTGACCATTTAGTGTTTCTGTCCTCTGATGCACTCCTCATGGGACACAGCGATGAAGACACTGAAGGACGTGAGCTGCTGCTGCTTCACGGGGATTCAATTAATGTGAATGTTCTGAATTTATTGTGTCACTTTAGCGCTTTCATTTCAGACCAAAGTGCTGCTGTCTATATGGAGGACTGATTATCCAGCTTTTATTTTGGTAGGCAGGCCTGGGGTCGGCCCAGGTTCAAGTGCCTGCTAATGGAGGAGTTTGGTTATCTTGGGGTCTTGCTCAGAAGTGCTCGCTGTTGTTGGATTACTCAGAAGTTCTGAAGCAGGTTCAAATGATGCAGACGATCAAACGTGCAGTGGAAAATATCTCCATCAGGTTTTATTCAACAGCTGTTATAATGTAATAAAGCTTGTGCCTCAAGAGGGAAATTAAGGAGCAGAATTAGCTGTGATGCTTTTTATTTGCTGCACTCTTCCAGGATTTGTTTTGGTGCAGACAGAATTTACTTCTCGGTAAAATCCACAGCAGCCTGATTGTCTCCTTTTGAAACCTAAAGCCTGCAATGTGTGATGTTTGAATTCCTTATTCAGACAGCCAGAGAAGTAACATTATCCTGAACTGTAAATGTCATAGTTGAAGCTTTTACTGTTACATTCTTGGATTTGAGACTATTTTCTGCAGGTTTTCCCTAAAATGTGACAATTTGCATGATTATAAAAAGGAAATAAAAAGAGAAAGGGAGCAAAATGAGTTTAATTTCATACTTTTATTATTTTTCTTTGACTTCATTTGCAAAATGGATTTGGCACCAACAATAAATACATTCACAATAAAAAGAATTCAGATTGCAAAAAAGAACATTCAAGTGTCTTTAGAAAGTCTACAGCTGCATGTAAACGTTGTGAGCTCACGTCGCGCCTCCTGGGTCTCTAAGGCGTGACGTCAGAGCGCACGGTTATTACGAGTCTCACAAAGCCACGTCACACACGGAGCTCTGACTGACAGAACAAGCTCACGCTCTCAAATGTCGCGCGGCGGCACTGTCCCTGAAAGGGGTTTGCGCGCGCGCGCGTGCCGCGGCGTCTCCAAACGTCCCGCTGTGAGCGCACCAGCCGCGTCTCAAAGTGACGCCAGGCTCCTTCTCCCTCAGAACTGATCCCCGGTCTGCTCCCGGTGCCGCTCTAGCTGATCACACACCGCTCCTTGTCCTTGCCCTGCCCGCCTCCCACGGCCTTCTCCTTAATGTACATGAGGTCGCTGTGCACGCTGGGTCTCCGCGCGCACGGCGTCACCACCCCGTACGCCTCCCCGATGTCCTTCATCTTCTTGTTTTTCAGGGACTTCCGGTGCAGCATGTCGCAGTACTGCACCGACACCTTCCTGTGCAGGTCGGGGCTCATCTCGTGAGGTAGTTTGGCCAAAGCGAACAGAGTCTGGAACATCTTGTCTATGTTCTCGTTGCGCTTCGCGGAGATCTCGAAGTAGGCGCACTGATCGTCCCCGGCCAGCAGCTGCTGGATCTCCTCCTGCTGCACCTCCCGGTGGAACTCCCGGTCCCCCTTGTTCCCGCAGATCACCAGAGGGACGTCGATGTTCTCCTTGATTTTGTTTTTCAGGCACGACTTGGTCTCGAAGATCTGCCGCTTGAGCCGCTGCACCTCCTGGAAGGACTCGCGGTTGTCCAAGCTGAAGACCAGGATGAAGACATCACCTGGAGAGGGACGAGGGGACACCTGGTTAACTTTCTGACTAGTGCATCTCATGACTGGTGCGCGCTAAAGACGCACCAATTTTGCACAATAACTGCAGCTCTGTCTCCTAAACCCAGCAGGACCAGAACCAGAACCTACCTGTGAGTATGGACAGTCTCCTCATGGCGGGAAACGGGTGGTTCCCTGAAGTGTCCAGTATGTCCAGCTGGTAAACGTCCCCCTTGATGCTGTACAGTTTCCTGTGGAAGTCCTCGATGGTCGGTGTGTACTGCTCCTCGAACCTCCCGTTCAGGAACCGGGACACGATGGCGGTTTTCCCAACTTTAGTGGATCCCAGGATCACCATCCTGTAGCAGTTCTTGGCCGGGATGTCAAACAACTCGTTCTCGGACGGAGACATTTTCTTGATCATGTTTTGTTTTGTTATTTCCTCACGTGTGAAATGCCCGTTTCTCCGTGCGTAAAGGCGATGGGAGCAGGTGCTCTCCTTGGTGCTGCAGCGCGTTTCTGTCTGGATCTCGCCCCGGAGCAGGGTATTTAAGCGCGCGCGCGGCGAACTCCCCCCACCTCCTTGTGCGCGTCACGGCTCGGTGAGTAGACACCCGCTGCTCCGTGAAGGCAGGGAGGAGCGGACCGAACTCCCACCGGTGCGTCAGTCACTCATTTCCAACGAAGCTGAGACGAGAGAGAGCAACCAGCTTCCACACCGGAGCGCGCTGCGCGTAAACAGCAGCTTCCACGGAAAGTGATCCTCTTCCTCCTCTTCCTCCTGAGCTCTAGCCTGGAAAACCAGACTATACAGTATATGTGCAAAACAGAACTGAGGCCTATACTAGGCTGAGCTCAGTTTGAGCTGGAAATCAAGATCGAACTTTATGGAGCTCCGGTAGTGAAGCAATATTATAAATATATTATAACATTAAAAGCCATAATTCATATTTAGCTACATATGTAGAATTTAATCAATAAAGTTGAATCTAAATATTTACTATCAAATCTATATATAATAAATCTAAATATTAAATTAGGTAAAAGGTTTGAAAAAATCTTGATATTCAGAAAATCTAAGTTAAACCAAACTCATTTATAAGTATTAGAATAAAATCAGGCATAAATGTTTAAAAGGCAATCTAAATATGTAAAATAAATCTAAATATTTAGAATAAAACCTCAATTTTGACAATAAAATCTAAATATTTTTGTTGGGGGTAAATATGAGGAACAAAGTCTAAAAATTTAGAAAAAAAAATCAAACTGTAATTCTAAATATTTGTAATCAAATCTAAATTCTTTATGTAGAGTATAAATATTTAAAAGCAAATCTAAATATGTAAAATAAATCTAAATATTTAGAATGAAACCTACAATTTTATAATAAAATCGAAATATTTTTGTTGGGGTAAATATGAGGAACAAAGCCTTAACATTTAGGAAAAAAAATCAAACTGTAAATTTAAATATTTGTAATCAAATCTAAATTCTTTATGTAGAGCATAATTATGTAAAAGCAAATCTAAATATGTAAAATAAATCTAAATATAAACATGTATTTTATATATTCATGTTAAATATAAATATGTAGAGTCAAGTCTACAAATATTTAGAAGCAAATCGAACTCAGTTGAATCCATGGATTTCAAATCAAATCAAAATTTAGAAGTATTTTATAATCAAATCTAAATCCATTATATACAGCATAAAAATTTAAAAGTAAACCCAAATATGCACAATAAATCTAAATATTTAGAATAAAACCTACATAATAAAATCTAAATATTTTGTGTTAAGGTTAAGAACAAAGTGTAAAAATTTAGAAGACAATAAAACTCTGTAAATCTAAATATTTGTAAGAAAATCTAAATTCTTTACATAGAGCACAAGTATTTAGAAGTAAATCTAAAAATCAAAAAAAGTAAAAATATTAAGAATAAAATACAAATATTTCATGGTAAATCTAAATATGTAAAATAAATCTAAATATTAAAAATAACATAAATATGTTATGGTAAATATAAATATGTAGAAGTCTCAATATTAGAAGCAAATTGAACTCTGTAAACATTTAAAAGTAAACCCAGCAATAAATCTAAATATTTTGAATAAAATATAAATTCATTAAGTTAAGTAGAAACAATCAAAAGTAAAACTATGTAAATAAATCTAAACATTTAGAATGTTAAGTCTTAATATTTAAAATTAAACATTTAAAGTCAAAACTACATTCCTAAAGATAAACCTATATACATTTATAAATGTTTAGAATGGAATAATGTGAGTTTATATTTAACTGTTGAAATCTAAATATAAATGTAGTGATTTTTAAAATGTAATATTTGTTTCCAGATGCTGATTTAAGATCAGGGTGAAGAGATTTCCGTCTCAGAGCTCCTTTGATGGTCAACCTGCGTGACTCTGTTTAATCGTAGGTATTTTATCATTCTGCAGGGAGACCCCAGACAGGAACACAAATAAATGATAATGATGAGAAACAAACACCATCATACGGTCAAAGGGACTCTTAGACCTTAGATAGGGGGTTTCTTCATCCTTTAATCTGATAGGCTGCTGCATCATAGCCTGATTAGCATGTTAGCTACTGGTAAATATCTATTTAAAAAAACACCAAACTTCTATTCAGATTTAAACAATTAGATTTAACTTTTTATATTTAACATTATGTTTTTTTAAATTTAAACATGAAAAAGAAATCACATCGCCGTTTTATTGTTATGAGGAGCTAAATGTGACAGAATACAGCCGTTAATGTTTCAGGTGTCGATCCTCAGATATTTGACAGCTGATGTTTCCTTCAATTATTAATTTTAAACACGTGAAACCAAATCCAGAAATCTTTTAATCAGATTGTTCTGATGCAAAGAGAAAACCTCTGATCAGGTCAGTGTGTGATCAAAGCCTCAGCCTGACTTGTTTACAGACTCGGTCTCATGAGTTATTCATCCTGCTGCTGCTGGATGTGGCTGCAGTTCTCCAAAAGACCAAAAGGGGGCACTGAGGTTCGTGCTGATCCCTGAGAGAGAGGTTTGGATCGTTTGAGCGCGTGCCCGTGCGCGCGCGCGGCCATTAAAGCTCTCTCAGTCTGTGTTTGTTTCACAGCTGGTAAAAAAATAACCCCAGGATGTTTATTAGTCTGTAATAAACAGCAGCAGCTACGGAGAGGAAACGATGGAGCTGGTTGGCTGTTTTTAAAGCAAAACTTCATTAAAGTAAATAGATTTGATGGAAGTTAAACTGAAGCTCATTGATCCAGGAATAATCAGGATGATTTAGTCGAGGATGGATAAATGAAGAAAAGCTCAGCAGCACAGATAGGTCAGAATAAAACCTAATATATAAAATATGATCAGATTTCAGCAGAAACTTTGAAGATAACCAAGTTTCGAATATATTTTAATTTTTAAACATAGTCAGAATATTCAGTTTCTCATTTTGATCAAGTTTCTATGTCACTTCCTGCTCCTGTTATTATAAAATAAATGTACCAGAAAGTTGATATAGAATCTAAAACTCTTGAAGGAGTTGTTGCAGGGCCGGATCTAGCCAGCCCTATTAAGGGGGGCAGGTAGAAAATCAGGGGGGGCCAGTCTGGACATGCTAAGACTTTTTTGGTCATCACATCCCCCCAATCCCTTAAATACATCAAAACTATGACATCATCATATCAGTTCCTCTATCCATAGATTTATTTTCATATTTGATCCCTACCCTCTACATTTACCCGGGCTTGGGACCGGAACAAGTCGAACACTGGCTGATGCCCTGTTGAGGCTGCAGTCTGTTTGTTCTTTTGTGTTTTGTATTTTTTGTTCTTTTTGTGTCTTTTTTTTAGTTCTTTTTTGTGTTTTTTGTTTTGTTTTTTGTTCTTTTTTGTGTTTTTTGCTTTGTTTTTTGTTCTTTTTTGTGTTTTTTTGTTTTGTTTTTTGTCCTTTTTTGTTTTGTTTTTTGTCCTTTTTGTTTTTTGTTTAGTCTTTTTTTGTGTTTTTTTGTTCTTTTTTGTGTTTTTTGTTCTTTTTTGTGTTTTTTGTTCTTTTTTGTGTTGTCCTTTTTTGTTTTGTTTTTTTGTGTTCTTTTTGTGTTTTTTTGTTTTGTGTTTTTCGTTCTTTTTGTGTTTTTGTGTTTTGTGTTTTTTGTTCTTTTTGTGTTTTTTTGTTTTGTGTTTTTTGTTCTTTCTTGTGTTTTTTGTTCTTTTTTGTGTTTTTTGTTTTGTTTTTGTCCTTTTTTGTGTTTTTTTGTTTTGTTTTTGTCATTTTTTGTTTGCTGGTTAGTTTGAAAGCAGTTCAGGGTTGTGCACATAAAAAAATCCAAGAATAGAAAAATACAGGATCCATAAAATATTAGGGTCAAAATCCAGGGAAAGGCTCAAGATCTGTGTAGGGGCAACAAATCAGATCACGAACATGAAGAAGACTTGAAAGCTGTGACTGGAGGTAACAGACAATCTCTGAGGGCACGGGGCAAATAAAAAGGGACCTGACAGGTGGAGGTAATCAGATCAGATGGACAGGGAGAGTGAATGACATGAGCAGACGCAGACTAATCAATTCAATGACAGTCCCAGAGATGTCCTATTGGATTCAGGTCAGGCCAGCGTGGAAGAGTCAATGGTATCAATTCCTTCATCCTCCAGGAACTACCTGCATCCTCCTACAACATGAAGGAATTATCATCACCAGGAGGAACTCACTGCACCAGTGAAGGTCTAACAATGGGTTCAAGGATCTCATCCTGATCATGACAGTCAGGGTTTCACATGGATCTGCCTCCACTGACCCTCCACAATATCACGGCGTCTCCAGACCCTTTCACATCTGTCACATGACCACACGGCGCCCTGTGATTTTCACAGATGAGAGCAGGTTCACGCTCTTCTGTGAAAATCACAGGACTCCAGTGCCAAACCTGGTGTTTTTTACTCCAGGATGAACTTTATAACGTCCATGACACGTAACACATACATGACGTGTAACATGTAAAACCTGCAGTATGACCACCCTGACTCACCTCCGAGAGGGTAGCAGCTAGCTAGTTAACCCCTGTTGAAGTGGAGCTTTCTACCTGAAAATATGAACCCAATGACCAGCTGGTTAAAGTTACTAAATACTTTAACCCCTAATAGACTAGTGTCACTAATTAGCATCAAACTATTTCTGGTTTTAAAGCAACCAGATGCAGCACTTTCATCAAAAACCTGCCTCATCCAGTCCTATATGTCTGCTGCCCCCTGGTGGAGGATCTGCAGGTGGAAAACAATTTCTTTTTACGTTTTTTTTTGGTATTTACAACAAAACTGATTATTATATAGTTGTTTTATTAATATTAGTCAATAAATAGATCAGTAGCTGAGTCTTGTAACCCTCATTTATGAACATAAAATGGTTTTAGTTTAACCTTTGTGCTGCCTTAAAGGGTCAAATTGAAAGAAGGAAGCGCGAACCAGAGAACTGACATGAGCATCCAGAGTAGGAGCTGGGTCAAAGGTCACACCACGATTCCTAACAGAAGGTTTGGTAAATGAAGCAGGTTGACCAGGGGAATCCCTGACTTTAGGGACAAGCTTGTCTGGATCTGAGTTTTGTCTAAACATGTCTGCATCAGCTGCAGCTTAGACATCTAATGAGGCTGCAGCTGCATAAAGGTGGTGCACAGGATGTGGATGCATGACGGCATCTAGTTGCAGTTCAGTCGAGACCAAAAATCCAGCTGGTCTAATCATCCAAGGAAAACAAAAGCAGCATCAAAAAGCTCAATTCTTCAAATAAACCTTCAGCATTAACAGCCTGCAACAAAAACTGATTTCTAGCCTCAAGTGCTTCACATCAATATATAGAAGGAAATAAATCATCTATTCAAGGTTCTATTGAACAGAAGAGACAATAAAACTAAAAAGCAAACATTTAAAAACTAAAACTAGCATAAAAACCTCGTTCTCACTGTTGTGTTGAACTTGCTCAGCTTTCCAGTCATAGACGGGGAAGCATTAGCATTTTCTTAGGCCAATTATCGGAGTTTGGAGCAGAACCCCCAGGCAGAAGCAGCTCTCGCCTTTTAAGCGTATGCGTGAGAGCCAAGCGGTGAGTCAGCGTTCAGTCTGGACGAGGCGAGAGCGACACACACATCCTGATTCTCTGAATCTATCAGCTCAGATAAGCAGAGCACGTACGATGCTCAGTAAACACTTAGCCTGACCAACATTCTGATGTGTGTTTATCTGGTCCCACCGACTGGATTTGGGTTGTTTTGACTGTCTGACCCACCTGCAGAAATTGCTAATCTATGAGTTTGGTAACAAAGGTCGCAATGGTTGCATATGACTCGCTGGAAAGGTGAACTCTAGTTGGAGAAAGAGTTGGGTTTGTGGGCCTTCATTAGCAGCGTTTAGCCTGTTTCTGTGTTGGAGCAGGTAAACAAACCGACTCAGAGTCAGCTGATGAGCCTGAGGCGCCCAATCACAGCCTCCACCATGATTCAGGAACTGAAGCTCACAAATACCGTGAATTATTTTAATCCTTTATGGATACAGATAATGAAAACTTAAAATTCAGTGTCTCAGACAATTAGAATATTGTTATCTCATTGTTTCACAATCCACTCAGCTAATTAATCCAAAACACCTGCAAAGGTTTCCTGATCCTAAATGGTCTCTCAGTCTGGGTCAGTGGATACACAATCAAACTGCTGACTTGACAGATGTCCAGAAGACGGTCATTGACTCCCTCCACGAGGAGGATAAAACGCAAAAAGTCACTGCTAAAGAGGCAGGTTGTTCACAGGGTGCTGGCATATTCATAGAAAGTTGAGTGGCAGGAAAAGGTGCAGCAGCAACAGGGATGAGAGGACTGTCAGGAGGAGCTTCACAAGGAGTGGACTGAGACTGGAGTCAGAGCATCAAAACTCCCAGATGAATCCTCCGCATGGGAGGAGTGTGTCACGCCACTCCTGAACCAGAGACATCAGAAGTGTCTATAAGAAGAAAAACAACCGGACTGTTGCTCAGTGGTCCAAAGTTCGCTTTTCAGATGAAAATAAAATGTTCATGTTATTTGGAGGTCTGGAGGAAGAGAGGAGAGGCACAGAATCCACGTTGCTTGAAGTCATTTAGTCAGTGATGATTTATCTGGTGTTGGTCCACTGTGCTCCTGAAGTCAATGCAGACCTTCATGCTTCCCTTCTACTGACCAGCTTTATGGAGATGCTAGTTTCATGTTCGAGCAGGACTTGACACCTGACCACACTGACAACGGTACCAAAAGCTGCTTCAATGGTGTTACTGAGCTCTGATTGGCCTGAAACCCCGTCAAGAGGAAGATGAGACACCAGACCCAACCATGCAGATGACCTGGAGGCTGATATCAGAGCTACCTGGGCTTCCAGCTCCAGGCTGATCTCCTCCATGACACCAAGCATTTATGCAGGAATTCATGCAAAAGGAGGTCCAACAAGTACTTTTTTATGTAATAATTCAATTTTACGAGACACTGATTTTTGGGTTTTCATTATCTGTAAACTATAATCATTAAAATAACAAGAAATAAACGATTAAAATAGTTTCCCCTGTGTGTAATAAGTTTACTTTCACTATCTGAAACAAATATAAAAAAAAAAATTGAACTTTTTGATGTTTCCTCTGATTCCCCTGACCCAGCTACCTGTATGAACTACTTGATTTTCTGAGTCATGACCCAATTTTTTAAAAACTGTGTTTCTTCAGACAAGCTCACAGCAAGACGCAAAACGCTGATGTGCGATCCTTACGGGCGAAACAGAACATAAAAGGGAGAAGAGATGTAATAGATGCTCCAGGGAGGGGGTCAACGCCACTGGAGTTCCAGGCCCACTTTGCCAATATTGAGCCATTAGTTCCATCACAGCTGCATTAGGAGCAGAGAGAAAATGAAAGCAGGCTGTGAAATCATTTTCCTTTTGTGTGAGCTCGAATAATGAGGCAGAGGTAGCGTTTAAACGCAGGAAATACAAAATGAAAGGAAGAAAATGTACATATGAAAATCCAATTTAAAGATTTGGAACAGTAAACTTTTATGTGTGATTTATTAAAAACGAGGGACGTGGTTTAACTCTACAAACACCCATCTTCATTAGAAGGCCCCAGTTTGGTCCAACTGGTCTCAGTAAAAGTCCCTTCAAGAGCACAGCGTGATCACACTGGGCTGACAACTAGTTCGAGACACAAGATTATAAAAAAAAGATGCAAAATTTCTGTTTAAGTCTCATTTAACTGGAACAGTTTACTGAGCATTGTTTAATGGTTGGTTTGCACACGACATAATTAGCACCAGTATTACCAGTATCTCACTGGGCTGTAAATGTCTGCAACAAATTACAATTTATACAATTACAATCCATCCATTGCAGCCCAGTTCATCTGCATGCATCCTCTACCTGCCCACTAAAAGGTCCAGGGTCTTGATCCTCCCGTAGAACTCATCAAGAGCCAATCAAAGTTTGTAAAAGTGTTGAAGAGAAAGGCGGGGCCAAGATTTCCAGAAACCAGATCATCCAGGCGTTCCAACTGCAGCCCTGTGACAGCAGCATGGACATCAGCCATTGGTGGATCGCAAACAACAAAACCAACAGCCAGAGTGAACCCCCCTGCAGACAAAATGGTCCGTTATCAACCAGCAGAAGCTCAGTGTCCTTAGTGAATTTTGTCTGTGCACCTTTAAACCAGATCTTTATAAAACGAAAGCGACCGCTCTCCTGACAAACCATCTGTTCTTAACAAGACCCCAAATTCCTCCACGAGGACCATTTCCAATTATTGGCGCTGCTGGTTTGACCGTCTTCCTCTCTCTCAGCCTCCATTTCCTTTTCACTCCCACTCTACGTTCTTCACCATCTTCTCCAAAACATTTAATCCGGGATGTCATGTCTTTTACGATGAAACACACAGAATGGTGCGAGGGCCAGAAGCTCCTCCTGAAGGTCAAACAGCTCCTCTCCTCAGCTTGGACCAACCTCACGTCTCATCAGTTCTCTGGTTCGCTCTTCCTTCTTTCATCTCAGGACAGGTGGTTCAGAATGCTTGTGCTGGGATCCTCCACTTACCCACATCACCTCAGTACTCTAGACACCCAGATCTCGCTCTGATCCCGAGATTTTGTTTGTTTCTGTATCACTTGCTTGTGGTTGTGAAGCATCTTGAAAGGCGCTATATGAATGCATGTTTCTAGTTCAGGTTTCCAGTCCTTAGATGTCGTCCTCATCATCCAGTTTCATTCAGACTGAAAGGATGAATTTTACAGACGAGTCGTTCCTGATTTTAAAACACTGAGTGTGAAACTGTTTTCTCTTTAAAAAGTAAATAAAAAGCACTTTCCACCCCCTGCAGACTAACGTATCAGACTTCTTCACACTGAAGGTCTGGTCTGAGTGAATGTGAAGAGCTATTCCACCGAGAGCTCCGTAACCTTTTGTCTTTGTGTCGCCTTGAGCACCGAGTTGCGTCAGAAACAGGATCTTCAGACGCACTCCTTTAACCTGATGGACTTCAGAGACAAGCAGAGGATGTTTGCTGGAGGAACGATGAAGTGCTGCATTTAAATGAGCTGCTGAGGACATAAATCCAGGAGGCTGAAGGAACAGAGACGTGCATTCTGGGTAGATCTTTAGAAGTAAGTAACCTTTCTGTAAAGGTTATGAACAAATAATACCTCACCTGTTGGTAAAAGCTCTTTGAACAACCTCAGTTTAGAGAAATAGATGTTACACTGCAAAAACTGATTTCTAAGAAAGTAAAACAGCCTTGTTTTTAGACATTTTGTCTTATTTTTGTCTATAAAGAAAATATATTCTTACAGCCCTACTTGAAATGGGCCCAATCTTCTTAAATATGGTCAAATTTTCTAGATTTGAGCAAAAAAAAAAAATTTTTTTTTTTAAATCTGCAAATGGGGTAAGCAAAATTTGCTTGGCTAGATTCCTTAAAAATAGCAACATGTTCTGCATTTAGAACAATTCGCTAGTTTTAAGGAATCTAGCCCATTGGGCGCACGCCTCTGATTGGTCGGCCCAAAAACCCGTGATCATGCCGCTATCAACAGAGAAGTAGAATTTTGCGGAAGCAGATATGGATCAGCTCGATAAACATCTGGCAGACGAAGTACAACATTTATATAAACCATCAGTGTCCCTAAAGGGTTAAACGAGAGCTGCATATTCGCTCGTCGTCTGCCTCGTCCTCACTGAACGGACGGACATTCAACAGACGCCGCTGTCTCCTCACTCCTGTTTCATTCTTTTTAACAACATTGTTTGTTCCTCGAGATCAATCTGTTCAAACTCAATCAAAGTTCGCTCTCTGTCGGCCATTACTGAGTTGAAATAAACAAACTTTGGTCGACCAGAGGCATTACTGCAGAAAAGTTATGCGCCCTCTGCTGTCCTGGTGGAGAATTGCTTCACGACACTGACGGAGAAGTAAAAATCAAAAACGTCTCCGTCAATACGTGTGAGCGCAAACGTGCTGTCGGAGAAGTATAAACTGGCTTTAGAGTCGCATTGAAGCTTTCCCATGTGGTCGTCTGGTAAAAAATATAAAAAGAATCCTGCTGAACTCATTTCCTGAGGTCCAGACTCCAGCTATAAAAGATCTGAACCATCACTTTAAAGAATTCATCATAGACTTTTTGATTCTTTATAATTAATCTAATCGTATAATGTCAACACATTAGAGACAAAATCGCTTTTCATCCAGATTGAGTTCAAAACAAAATGAATTTTGAACAAAACCAGCTTATAACAACGAAATGTTGACATGTTTAAATGAAGGAGTAAATGTAGGAGCCAGATATTAGACATGTATAGAGGGAAAAAGAACTCTCTTGTTGTTCAAACTTTTATTTTTCAAGTGTATATTCTTTGTGCAATGTATAATCTTACTTTGAGCCGTCATTTTCATTACTATAGGGGAATGTGTAATATTCTAGTAAGCTGCTATCATAAAAATTATCATGTAGAATGTAATTTTCCAACTTGCTGCTTTTTTACATTATGCTGCAATTTTTAGAACTCCATACATTGTTGTTATTGTTTTCTATTGTATTTATTTATGTATGGCAGGCATTAACCTGCCGAGGGACAAAGGATGGAAATTAGCCCTGGCTATAATCTTGCATATTTACATATGTACAAACATATATATGTTCATTAGTATGCACTGTCCCTTCGCAAATAAACTTGAACTGAAAAACAACATATAGTTACATAAAGGTTAAAGAACTGAACCCAACATAATGACACGGTTATCGACACATTTTCACACATGACAGAAAAAAGTTCCTGATAACGCTCTGAACTGTTGAATCAGGAATTTGAAGAACTTTTTGCAGATTGCCTTGTAACCTTTGGAGTTGTTGTGTCTAATAAAAACATTTTTAATCATAAGTCTTCATCGAGCAGCAGAGATTGATGTCAGAGACTGATTTCAAGTGTGGTGAAAGAGGCAAAGACAATTTTAGCATCTGGTCCTTTTTATGGTAAGAAATAGGAAGTTACCACAAAATTACCTGTTATTGATTTTTGTTAAAAAGCTTAATAACTTGACATGTTATTTAATCACAGGCCTGGAACAGTGCATTGCATTTTCACAAGCTTCAACCATAATGAGAAGAGTTTTAATCTGACTAATGTTGGGGAAGAATAATCGTGCATGAAGGTCTTCCCACACATCTATCTGCCTAAGAATATATGTAAACAGCTACCTTAAGTGCTTCCATTAGTCGGGTTCTTTTGAGTCACAATAGGACAGACAGCACTTTGCATCCTGATCACATTAAAAAAATCCATTAACACAAAATACATCATAAAACTACAGCGTATTATTCAAAGCAGGACATCGTCTTCAGTACAGCTCCTCTAATAGAGAGTACACGTTAAGGGAAGGACCAAACTTTTCTAGCTGATAGAACAACTTTATTACATCTGATTTGATGTTTTTTGTTGATGACCTTTAATCTGAATATTGTATACAGGTGTATAACTTCCAAGGACCTCATGTAAAAAGGGTGCATGTGGACAAAATTGTGACGTATGACCTCATCACTTCAGAAGTATCGATGATGAAATGACCATGGGTATATGGGGCACCGTTTGTAAAGTCAAACAGTCACAATTTAAAAGTAACATTTTGGGTTATTTAGCCTATCGTAAGGGTTTTTCAAAGTCATATTTTCATCATTTCATTCATACATTTATAAATGTCAAAGTTGCCAACTAAATATTTAGTTAGCTAGCTAAATATTTAATTTAGAGGTAAATATTTGTTTAACAAATTAAATATTTAGCTCTGACCTAAATATTAGTTCTAAAATAAATATTTAATTTACTAACTAAATATTTATTTTACACACTAAATATTTAGCTCCAAATAAAATACTTAGTTAGCCAAAGAAATATTTAGCTAAATATTTACATTACAGCTAAATATTTAATTTGGAGCTAAATATTTAGTTTGTCAACTAAATATTTAGCTCCAAATTAAATATTTAGTTTGCCAAATAAATATTTATTTTAGAACTAAATATTTATTTTTGCAAACTAAATGTTTAGCCACAAAATAAATATTTAGCTGGGATCTAAATATTTATTTTGGAAAACAATTATTTATTTTGGAGCAAAAATATTTAGTATGTATACACACTAAATATTTAGCTCCAAAATAAATATTTATTTAGCCAAAGAAATATTTAGCTAAATATTTACATTACAGCTAAATATTTAATTTGGAGCTAAATATTTAGTTTGTCAGCTAAATATTTACCTCCAAATTAAATATTTAGTTTGCTAAATAAATATTTATTTTTAGAACTAAATATTTATTTTGCAAACTAAATGTTTGGCTCCAAAATAAATATTTAGCTGGGATCTAAATATTTATTTTGGAAAATAAATATTTAATTTGCAATCTACATATTTAGCTAAATATTTCTTTGGCTAACTAAATATTTAATTTGGAGCTAAATATTTAGTGTGTAAAATAAATATTTAGTTAGTAAATTAAATATTTATTTTACAAACTAAATATTTAGGTCAGAGCTAAATATTTAATTTGTTAAACAAATATTTAACTCTAAATTAAATATTTAGCTAGCTAACTAAATATTTAGTTGGCAACTTTGACATTTATAAATGTCTGAATAAAATGATGAAAATATGACTTTGAAAAACAAGCTCCCATTTTTTTCGCCTTACGATAGGCTAAATAAGCCAAAATGTTACTCTTAAATTGTGACTGTTTGACTTTACAAACGGCGCCCCATATCGGCATGACAACTTCAATGGCAACACTTAGTGGACTGGTTGAAAAACTTAATGGTGTGAAAATATCAAACCAGAGACATGATAAACAATTAGATCCATGTAGATGCATGAGTGAATATTAAAGAGTGAATATCAGTAACAACAGGCTTTAGTTTTATTGAAGGATATTACATAATCACAAAAGACGCAGTGTGGAAATACAGTGCTGTGAAAAAGTATTTGCCCCTTACAGATTTCTTCTGTTTTAGCTGAGTCGTCACTTAAAGGTTCCAGATCAGCAAACAGATGTCAGTATCAGATCAAAATAAAACGCTGCTTTCAAATGATGAGTTCAGTTATTAAAGGTAAAATAAGCTCTCATAAACCAATCGGCCCCTATGTGGAAAGTAATTACACCCTTTGTTAAGTCATGAACTAACTGTGATTAGCCACATTATGCTGAGTTCAGTTCCACCAGACCTGTAGAATTAATAAATAACTTCAGCAGAACCTGTCTGACAACATGAAGGAGGCTAAAAGATCTCAAAAAGCAACACAGCATGCCCTGTTCTAGAAAAATTCAAGGACTAAAAAACACACAACACTTGAAACGCTGCAGTCATCACAAACCCTCCATGTCAGCCATCTGATCAAACTCCCATCCTTTTTTCTAATGTATAGACGACTATTTCTATAGCTATTGACGACTCACACTTTGCTAAATAAATCATGACTAACATAATAAATGCTAACAGGAATGGTCTTAATTGAATCGATGTATAAATAGTGTGTGATGTGGCCTGGTTCTACACACCAGCTGCAGACTGGGAACAGAGGAGCTGGGATGGGTGGCTTATTGCATCTAAGGTCCTAAAATAATCCCCCAGTGAGCCTGCACCCCAAATATCACCCCATCTTCACGGCACCATTACTAGTCATCGATTCAAGTGAGTGACTTTCTATTTTTGCCTGATAAACTACAGTTTCAGACTGTTCTACGAAGCCCCTGAGGGTCTTTGTGTTTACAGGAGTTATGTCAATAAACACACGCCATGCCTCAGCCTCTCTTTTCCCCAGAATTTATTTACAATACACACCATTAAAGGAGGAGGGTCTGGTTTCTGACAGGAACGTTGATCATACAGAGAGGAGAATCATACTTATAGATCACATTTGCATATTTAAACGTAGGCGTGTCAAGGGGAGCTGTATGTTGGCGTATGCGGTCTTTCACCGCACACAAGGTCCTGTTCATTCCTCATGGTGGCCCAAGAGGAGCTTTAAATAGCTCCTTCTGGAGCCATAAAACATTTCAGTGCAGAGATTTTTCCACATAATCAGCCTTTAAGCAACGTCGATATGTAGAATTGATCGTGCTTTTCTTTAAACAGCAGACGTTGAGTCAATAAGCTCACAAGAAGAATTTCAATTCAGTTTATTGTACCTGACATCTTTCACACAGTCACAGTTGAGTGGTCCAGAATTACATTAAGAAAATAGCTTCCTGTCGTCTCCATTCATAAAGTGACCCAACAGCACAGACAGTTTCTGTTTCCGTCCAGGTGGCCGACACTAAAGTCCGTCCATCTGGGAATCCTCAGTCAGAGAAGCAGCAACTACCAGAGATGGATGCGATCATTCAAGCTTACGGCGCTGACTCCTCTGCTGATAGATCTGTTCGGTGAATGGTCTGTAAATACAGAAGAACAAACATGTAATGGGACAATAAATGGGAGAATGAAACTCTGTACCACTCCGTGTCAGGACCACGTGTGTGTGTGTGTGTGTGGTGAACCATGCAGGATCTCAAGTGTGACAGGAACATGTCTCCACGTGTTCCTCCACTCTGCTGCACATTATTGGACACTGAGAGGAGGAACACTTGACAGAAGTCTGGGTCTCTGGCACTCAGCTGCCAAACTGACACCTGACCTCTAAACCTCGACACGTTTGAGGAGTGTGAGTGACGTCGAAAAATATGTTTTGTTGTAGACATGTTATACTGCAACACTCTTAACGAGATAATGATACTTGGCCTAAGTACTAAGTATTACTGGAAGTGTTTTTTTTTTTTACTTAGGACAAACAAACACTAGCAAAGTACCTGTTGGGAAACATCAAGGTTTGTGAAGAAGTTGTGAAAGATGACTGAAAGCAGAGTACACTGTAAAAAGAAAGCAGGGGTCTAACTTTAAAAAAATGAAGTAATCGGTCACAAGTAATTAAATTACGTTCTTTCAACGTTAATTTATTAAGTTTGTTCAAAGTAAACTAAAAACAGGGTTTCTGCAGGTTTAAGGAAGCCAAATTTAAGACTTTTTAAGACTTGTTTTAAGGCTGCTTTAATCAAATTTAAGACCTTACATTCACAGAATGGGAAAGGGGATGCGACCACCTTACAAATAGTTCTGACTAAACCTTTATTGGAAGTGAAAGTGCAAAAAAAATAACAAACATCAAGATAATTGATCTGCATTATGTCTTAAGCTCCTTTTTACTGAATTAACGAGATAATAACAGCCTTAAGTGATCTAGACCCTTGCGGTCTGGTGTACTGCTGAGTTTCAGATCTTTGTAACCCAGAAATCATAGGGGCCCTAGAAATTTAAGACCTTTGGACACTGAATTTAAGGATTATTTATCATTTTTAATGATATTTAAGGCCTTAATTTTGGAAATGCAAATTTACGACCTTTTAAGGCCTTTTAAGGACCCGCGGATACCCTGAAAAAGATTAACTTGGATAAACCTAATTAAATTACTTGTGACCAATGTTTACTTTTTTCAGTCTAACCTAAAAAAACAGGGGTCTAACTTAAAAAAATTGAAGTAATCGGTCACAAGTAATTTAATTAGGTTTATCCAAGTTAATTTTTTTAAGTTTACTTTGAACAAACTTAATAAATTGACTTTGAAAGAACTTAATTTAATTACTTGTGACCGATTACTTCTATTTTTTTAAGTTAGACCCGTTTTCTTTTTACAGTGTAGAACATTTTTAAACATAAGCATAATGTTACACCTATTTGTGCAAAACACTATATAGTTTCCTGTTAGCAACAAGTGTTGTTGAGTATAAAACCTATATTTTACCAACAATAATCAAAAAAATCATACACAATATGTATGTTTAAAGGTCTACGGTGTGGAATTAATTAATTAATTAATAATACAGAGAAAACACTGAGGGATTCTGACCCTGTATTTGACTAAACTCACCGTATGGCCTTGTCCACATGGACACCCCCCCAAAAACAATGTTTTTACTTGTTGTTTCTGAGAATATCCTCTAAAGCACTGCACTGTTTATAGAAATGTCTTCATCCGGATGAAAACTGAAAAGGACTCAAGAAGCTGTAGTAACTAAAACTACGTGGAGACACCAAAACAGGAAACAGGGCGTGAGCATAAAGCACTCTGAGTAAACGCAACAACAACAACAAGAAGACAGAGATGTTGCATCTGATGCACATAGTTGGTCAAGTTATGTTACCGTTTTCAAAAGGCTGAGTTTTGGCTGCCTACATAAAAATGAAAGGGTGGCTTTCAAGATGTTTCCACTCTGGAACCGATTTAAAAATATTGTTTCAAGGCTCCTAAAATGCTGTTTCTCTGTGGACACAAGTGTAAAACTAGGAATATACAAACACCAGCAATGTGTAGGTGTCAGACACTGCATGCATGTATTTATAATCCTACAAGTATTCTAGTACCACAGTACCAATACCATTTTACAGCTCTCATTTGAGCAGTCAGGAGGTAGAGTAGTAACGTTATGGTGCTAGGACAGAGCTTTAACCTTAGCACCAGAGTTATGACTCGGCTCAAGTCAAAGATCACAAAGCTGGCAGATTCCACATGGTCAGGTCTCCACAACACTTAGTTATGCAAGTCGAACATGAAAAACAAGACGAGTCATACGTGTCGAGACCAGCGCGCTGTTTTTCACTCTGCAGAGGATTAAGGGAGAGGCGCCATCCAGACCCAACATACACAAAACAACACGTGTCAGCTGTGTGGAGGTATTAATAAACAGAGCGATGGCGACAAAAATAAAGCAAACTAATAGTTAATAGTCGCAATCGCAACTTCCTGGAGGGACTGATTTGCGGTCGGTCTCCTTAGGAAGCAGAGATCAGGAGGCGGCACGGCACTAACCACATTTACCTGTTCATCAGAAGGACTCTGGAGCTAGACCGAATCACATTTAGCCACTGGACTGATCCCATCACTAGAGAGAGGCTGATGGGGTGTGTGTCACTGCCTTGAGTACCTTGTTGTGTGCACACCTGAATATAAATAAACAATGTGTTTTAATGGATAAAACATAATTAGGGTTAAAAACCGATTCCACCCATCCAGTCTATGAATCCTTAAACCTTCCTCCTTCAGGCAGAAAACTGAGCAGTCTTGATCAGAATGAAACTAATGAATGAATAATAATGAGAAACAGCCCTCTGTTTAGATTAAAGTCAGCTTTCACTGCTGCATTTTCCTCTGCATCAGGTTGGTTACGAGCCTGAAAGGCTGCATGGCATTCAGCCATGACACCTGCTCACTGCAGGGCTCCTTCATCTACTCCTCTGGTGCTTTCACCTCTTTGAATCCCTGTGTGACGTAAACCCCCCACCAAACGCTTTACCCCAAACACAGCTCATCTCAATGAGATCGTTTAGAATAAGACACAAAAGACAAACAGCCAATCTGACACCAGCCTTCCCTAAAATTCACAGGTTGATGCTAAATGACATGATAAAGGATTGGTGTAGTCGCTGCAGCTTGTGCACCTGTGCCCTCGTGCACAGCTTGTTTTATTGTATGACAAATTCAAACTCCTTAGTCTCCAACAAGGCTAAAGCAGCTTTTTATTTTGGGCCTCGGAGTATTTTCTTTTCTTTTCACTTGTTGGTGATACAAGGCCACACTAAGAGCTTCTGGAGAGGTGGTTGAATAACTTCCTGTCCTCATCAGAGGAGCTTTGTAGCAGCACAAAAAGGGTTAGAAAAATGTGAGCAAAATAAGCTGAACAACATGGAATGAGGCAAATTAGTACACACCTGCCTTCCTGCAGCTGTGACTGAACGTGTTTTTGTTGAGGTTAAAAAATTAGGTTAGTAACACAAACGTAGTGTGACTGATGAGCATTCTGTTCCAACATGTGCAAACAGTTGTGGTCAGACGTCACATCCACTGGTCAGATGCATGAATGGCATGATCATTTTAGCTTTTAATTACTGATTTGAACTTTTGGTTTTCCAGCGTAGAATGATTACACAACCTAAAACTACAAGGATTTCTAAAACAAGAATCGGGTGCTCAGGTTTAAATTCATTGTGGACTCCGTATGGGACACTCAGCTGGTCTGTTGTGGTGAAGAAGGAGCTGGGAGCTAGGAAGAGGAGCCAGTTGAGGTGGTTCGGGCATCTGGTCAGGATGCCTCCTGGACGATGTTTTGAGCCCGTAGGAGGCCCCTGGGTCGAACCAGGACAAGCTGGAGGAAGTACACGCCTGGGGATTCCACCGGAGGAGCTGGCTGGGGAGAGGACAGTCTGGGATGCCCTACTTAAGATGCTGCCCCCACAACCCAAACCCAGATAAGTGGAGGAAAGTCAGGCAAGCCAGTAATATGTTCAACAGTTTTTCCATCACGGGAGAAGAAGTTGGGCTTCATGGTACTGCTGGAGACAGGTACCAGACCCCCGCAACCCTCAATGGAGGATGAAGTGGTGTGAAAAATGGATGGATGGGAGAAAATGTGGAGGAATATAAATACCTCTGTGTTCACCTGGACAGCAGACTGGACTGGAGACACAACAGTGGAGCTGTTTACAAGAAGGGATAGAGCAGACTGGACTTCTTTGTAAAAGCTGAGATCCTTCAGTGTTTGCAGTAAAATGTCACATATCTGTAAGTCTGCTGTGGAGAGTGAAACCTTATCTGCAGTCATCAAACAGCGATCAGCTGATGTAAAAGGCTTCCTCTGCTCAGGAGCTGATTGGACAAAGGAGGACGCTTCATAAAATGAAGAACATGATGGACAACCCTGAGCATCCTCTACACAAGACAGTGTCTTCAGTCAGAGGCTTCTTTAGGTCCGCTGTAACACCGACTGCTACAGAAGAGCCTTCCGTCCACAGCTATAACCTGACAGAAGGATATTAAGTTATTAATGTGTTATTATGAGACACTACAAGATCTAAATTCCCTTTAGGATTGAATTTGAATCAGAACTGGTTTCTGATTGGATAAAGAGGATGACATTAAGCCTCAAAAAATCAATCAGTCAGAGTTATACCACAAACTGGGTGATGGATACAATAAAAGGTGATTAAGGTGCAACATGCTACGGGACAATAACCAAATCTAAGTGGGGGTGCATGTACCGTATTGACCCGAATATAGGGCGAATCCGATTATAAGACGACCCCCATTTTTCAAGACTGGTCTTCAGAAAAAAAGGTTAAATTCACTTTTAAAAAAAAACATTTTTATTAAAATTTTGAGAAAATCAGTTAAATAATACCGTAATTACAGACCGCTTTAATATTTGCTTATTAATCGGGGTTCAAGTTCTCCATGGCAACATATTTCAGTCAATTGGGGAAAAAAAAGGAAAAAAAAAGTTCTGGTAAATCTCTCTCTCTCTCTTGCACTGTCTCTGGGCTCAGTTTCCCTCCCTCCCGCCTTCTCTCTCAATCTCGCACTCTGGCACTGTGTGTGTGTGTGTGTGGGGGGGGGGGGGGGGGGGGGGGGGGGGGGGGGGGGGGGGGGGGGGCAAATAAAGATACGTGAGACGGATCAGGTTTTGAGGAAGAATGCCTGTGTGAATCAAGCACCTGCACCGGGTCCAGTCCCGGTCTCACCACCGAGGAGTTGGTCTGAGAGGAGGTGTCGGATCGGTACAAGAAACCCAGACCCTACCCCATCTGAAAAGAAAAACCAGTACCGAACCGAGCCGAACCCACACTAGTCTGAAAACGCTAAAAGTGGACCTGGCTGCTGCTGGACTTCGCCATCAGGCATTATGCAGTAGTCCTCAGTGGACCTGTAACGTTGAGCTGGTCCGTACCGCCGGGACTGCTCGCGATCTGAGCTGCTTCCTGCTGCCCTCTGCTGGTGGGGTCGTGTAATTACCCCCAAAAAACCAGGATGCGATTTTAAGACGACCCCCCTCTTTTTTCAAATTATTTTCAATGAAAAAAAAAACTTGTCTTATATGCGGGTCAATACGGTATATATTTATGCCTGGAGGTATATTTTTGACCCTGTGTGGAAGAGAAAAAACTCATACTTGTGTTCCCAATCGCTGATTTTTTTAAAATCCTTAAGTTGTATGTTGTGTAATCATCTCACCCTGGAAAAAGAACAGTTTAAAATCATTATAAGTGCAAAATAGATTTGATATTCATGTCTAAGATGAGCTGACTTCTGACCACAGCAGTATGTTTGTAATAATATCTATATAAATATATATGATTTATTTTGGTAAATGCTTGTCCTGCTGTCATATGTGTTCAAGTTCACAACCCTCCTTTTGAATTGCCCTTAAAAATTGTCTTGTAACGATGTCCTTTACAAAACTGGACCATGACGGAACAAGATCTGCTTGTTTTGAGTCACAGCACTCTGTGATTTCTGCCTGTGTCTTTTTTTCCCCCCACTTGTGTCTGAGCAGCAGGACGTCCAGAAGTAGGACACGCATAACAGTTTTTAAGCCTTTTTTCATAACCAAAATAGAAAAGGTTTAAAAAAAGGATGTGAGGAGGGAAAAAGTGGTAAAAGCAAGGCTGTTAATGTGAGAAAGCAAAAAAAAATCAGAAGAAAAAAGATGAGAACAAAAGAATGGTGTCTTTAATAAATGAACGAGGAAGCAGTAGAAGGGATGAATGTAGAGCAACATTTAGTGCTTCAAAAGATGCTTCGCTTACGTCATCAAAATAAAAAGCTGGTGTTTATTGTATCTTTATTTTTATACGATTAATATCACTTTTTAAAAACCTGCACACAAAGTGCAAATGTCTTGTTACACAAGGCATGTTTATTTCATGTTGCAGAACAGATATTCATTATATAAAGTCCTATGATGCAGAATATACAGTGCTGTGGAAAAGTAATTGCCCCCCCTTGGGTAAGTTGTGGGTTAATGTTAGGGCTGGGCGATATTACCTCAAATCAGTATCAGGATTTATTGAGGAGTTAACCTCGTTAACGGTTAATGGACGATAACAGTAGTAGCATATTGCTCTATAGACTAAAATTTCCTGCAAACTATCGGAGTATAGGAGGAGGAGTCACATGACTAGCATGTGACACGGACTAGTTGAGTCGTGTCCCAGCTTCTTAAAGAGACACGCACATCCGGAACCTACTCGCTTCTTTTCATTTTTTAAAATATCAAACATACAATTATGGACAAAATGACATCGATTAGAGTTATACACAGGGTATCCGCGGGTCCTTAAAAAGCCTTAAAAGGTCGTAAATTTGCATTTCCAAAATTAAGGCCTTAAATATCATTAAAAATGATAAATAATCCTTAAATTCAGTGTCCCAAAAGTCTTAAATTTCAAGGGCCCCTATGATTTCTGGGTTACGAAGATCTGAAACTCAGCAGTACACCAGACCTCTAGGGTCTAGAAGGGTCTAGGTCACTTAAGGCTGTTATTATCTCGTTCATTCAGTAAAAATGAGCTTTTTAAAATTATTTTCAGGTGAATACACTTCCGTAAGACATAATGCAGATCAATTATCTTGATGTTTGTTATTTTTTTGCACTTTCACTTCCAATAAAGGTTTAGTCAGAACTATTTGTAAGGTGGTCACATCCCCTTTCCCATTCCGTGAATGTAAGGTCTTAAATTTGATCAAAGTAGCCTTTAAATAGGTCTTAAAAAGTCTTAAATTTGCCTTCCTTGAACCTGCAGAAACCCTGTATACAATTTGATATTTGATTATTTTCGATTAATCGCCCAGCCCTAGTTAATGTGATTAACCATTAGGGGTTTGTATTGGCAAGAATCTGGAAATACAATATGTATCGCGATACAATGTAGCCGATATGATATATTGCGCAATAATGCGATACTATGAATAAGACCATATATTATGATTTTTAAAACATAATTTAAGAGTAGAAAAACTGTCACAGCATTTAAAAAACTTAATGAACAAAGAAGGTGAAAACAGCCACCAACTAGCAGTCGTACTTTTAATTTTACTACAAAAATTACTGTCATCATTAATGGTTCTATTAAAAAAATTGATAATTTTCTTTAAATTTCAATATAGCAAATATCGCGACACGGATATCACGATATTGATATAATATAGGGTTTATGCACGGTCACTTCCTGGTTGCGATAGACGCTGCCCCTCCCTTCCGGTTCAACGCTGTTCCCACACAAACTGGACAAAATGGATTTTTTTACCCGTTTTCTTCAAGACCTGCCGCGCATCACGGTAGACGATGTCCACCGGATTTTTGAAAAACACACAGAGACGTCTGTGAGCAAGCGGGTGAAGGACTTTAAGCTGTATATAACCAGCTTTATTTATGAAATTGAAGGTAAGCTAACAGCGTTAGCTCGTAGCTTCCATCATCAAAAAACAGTGAGACAAATCTATATAGCCGTGATCGTGGGCTCCAACTGCTTCCCAACTTTCAACTTTCTCTGGTCTAGCTGTACGTTATCAAACACCAAGTCTTCATTCACCAAAAGAATAGTTGTTCCAGTGAAATAAAACACTAACGGCGCCGTCCCTCCTCCTTTAGCCTCCTCCGTTAGCCTCCTCTGTTAGCCTCGTCCACTCGGCTCTTTGACTACTGTGCTGCAAAGTGTGGACTGCAGACACGGTGTGGTTAGAAATGATCACGTTTTCTCTTCTTAAGTTCACAATCCTTCCTTTTTGTAGTTATTTATTCAGTGGAAATGTGTGGAAACGGACTGATGAATTCTATTCAGCTGATGCGGTACACAACGGAACACAGCAGTGTTCAGCTGTCGAGGCTTCCCGTCCGCTGATACTTATATGATGGCTTCATTTCTTAGTGCTATAATATATATATCATACTGTACTATACTATACTATTACTCGTTTTGATTATAAACAATATCTTTAGCTGGAAATGCACTCTAACTCTGGAAATCTTCACGTTTCAAATGGAACCGGAAATGGTCCCGCGAGTTAATTTTAAACCGGAAGTTCTACTAAGTACTCTGTGCATAAAGCCTATTGTGACAGAAAATACCGCGATATATTGCAGTATCGATATTTTCTTTATCTCTATTAACCATGTTATTCATTTCCAGTAGCAGCACAGGCCTGTTTTAGATCACTTCAATAGAACATGAAGTAGGCTAAAAGATCTCAAAAAGCAACACATTATGCCCGGTTCTAATGACATTTGAGAACTGAAGAACCCAGAACAACATTTACAGCACTGCCGGCCTCCCTAGGTTAAAGTCAGAGGTTAGGGTTCAGCAATAAGAAAAAGATGAGGGGAGTTCAAAGACCAAAACTTCTCCTGACCAAAAACAACACAACCCTCCATTTCTCCTCAGTAAAGCAAAGTTTAATTTCCAAACTCCACCCACCCTTCATCTTTTGTTTCTTAGCACTAACATTACTAAGCCCTCTTCAGTTTAAACCCTTCACAACCATAACCCCTTCATACTCTGTGTTTACAGTCTGAGTTGGCCTGAAAAGTTCTTCAGGGGAAGTTTCAGAAGCTCACCAACCCACGCCAGTCCTTGAAATATCTCCGTCTTTCTGACAGCATCAGAAAAACAAATGCAAACTTGACACAGCTCTGATTGCATTTGTATATAAGAGCACTGCTGCTTGTCATGTTTTATGGTCTGTTTCTGCCGTTTTTGATGATTCTACTGATTGTTCTGTTGTGAACTTGGTCCTGTCTTTTCTGTAAAACATCAAGTGCTTTAAATGCATGTTCTAAATTAATTTAGTTCCCGTTTCAGAGTCAGCTGATGTGGTTTAAGAACGATGTTTGAAATACTTTCAACATAAAATCCTATAATAGTGATCTCGTGATTTTACTGAATGTCCATTTATTTTATCACCTATGTGGCAAAATACAGGAAATAGACGGCTCAAATCAGTAATCACTGGATGAACATCAACTGATGTTTGTTTTCTCTATCAGTGGTGAAGTGGACTCACCTACTGTGTGTGATGTTAGACTAGTGAAAAGCGTGCATTGCAGAAACGTGCAACACTATTTATATTTTTTAACTTGAATAATCAGCTCCTGATTACAATCCCTGGAGCAAAAGACCCAATATAAGTCTTGTTTTGAGAAGCGATTAACCAAAATTCATTGTAATAATGACATTAAGGAGACTCACCCCTCAAAGCTTATTGCCACCTTGTAAGCTGCAGCCACCAAAACAGTCAGGACCAAACCAGCTGGACTGGCACCACTGGAGACAGAATTAGAGACAGAAACTGTTTGAATACATACCAATCATGTTCTAGACCTGTGGTGTCCAATCCTGGTCCTCCAGGGCCACCGTCCTGCATATTTTAGAGGTTTCTCTGCTTCAACACACTTGATTTTAATCAGTGGCTGATTAAAGGGCTTCTGCAGAGTTTGATGACATGCAGACATGTGTTGGAGCAAGGAAACAACTAAAACATGCTGGATAGTGGTCCTCGAGGACCAGGACTGGGCGCCACTGTTCTAAACTCTCCTGCCTGGCGAAGAAAAAGAAAAGAAGAACAAACTGACCTACATATGCCTGATCAAAAAGCAGCCCAGTGAGTCAGATTTGAATCAAAATGCAACAATGCAACAACACAGTGACACAGATTTTAAGTCAGTGAGAAAAGAAACCATGAAGAGAAGTGTGAAGAGCTGCAGCCAGTGGCACCGATCAATATATACCCAGTATTAGCTCTGAGACGTGTATATAAACACACAGCACAGTGGAAGGAAGTGGCTTAATACTACGGTACTTTTATGGGTACAAACGTTGCAGAAAGTATTTTCAGCACTGACCAACTCATTTTTTAAATTGGAAACAAAAACAACATTATAAATATGTATTTTTATTATTGCTGATAAGAACTTTATATACTACACGTTTAACAAAGACAGAGTTAGAGAGATTCTCCTGTGTTGCATTAGCTCCATTTTAACTCACTGGAAGAGTTCCAGATCTCAGATCTGGCAGAAGAGCCAGCTGAGGTGGTTTGGGCATCTTGCGAGGATGCCTCCTGGACGGCTCCCTTGGGAGGTTTTGGGCAGGTTCCTGGATCAACCTAGGACACGCTGGAGGAGGTACATTTCACACCAGTTCTAGCTAGACTGATGAGCTAACGTCTACTGGGCTGCATAGTGGCGCAGTTGTTAGCACAGTGCCCTTGCAGGGAGAAGGTTGCAGGTTCAAATTCCGGCTTCGGCCTTTCTGCAGATTTGTTCCGTCCGTTACGTGCTGTTGATGTAAAAGTCAAAGAGTTGCAGCCCAGTGAGATACAAGCCTCATCCAACATCCACCAGATCTTCAGTTTCAGACGTTCACCAGGTTTTGGTGAGTCACGTATAATTCATGATGTACTTTAGCAGCACTTTTATCCACATTCACAGGTCGATACAGTCCCTTTTTACACTTTTCTTTGATATTTGCCACATTTACACAGGAATAGTTTCCTTTTCAGGGCACAGAGTGTTGAGGGTAGAAAGGCTGAAACAATGTTTTAGCAGTTCTCTCATGACTTTCTAGGATGTCTATGTCAGTTAAATAACAGCTGAGACTGGATTCAATTCATGGCTGTAATCAGCTCCACCTCTGATGCACAGCGTTGGCTTCAGCGAGTCCCACTGATTCAGACAAACCAGTCTGACCCGATGAGTCAGCAGACCTCGTTTTGTAGCCCGTCTCCGCCGCTGACCCACATTCACAGATATCAAATCCAGACCTGATCGTGCCATGTTCTCTCCGCGTTCGACTGAAACAATTCTCTAGTCTTCAACCGAACAAATAAAAATAACTGACTGAGGAGAACTAATTCATTTAAATTCATGACACAAACCGTTTTACCTTGACCCTTTGGTTCCTGCTCACAATAAGAACCGCGGTTACATGACTTCCTGTGTTCGGACTCACAATCGTTTGACCCAGATAGACGAGAGCTGACAGGTGTTCTGCTCAGAATAACGCTTCATTACAATTAGACCGTTTTCTAATTCGCTTCTTTGTAAAGTTTCCACCTAACTGCTGTTCTCAGTTTGCTTTTTCATGGAAATCGGTGTCTGTGCACATATATGTGCATCTTGTGACTCCATATGCACTGTTCTGATGAATCAGCCTGCAGATGCTCATATGGCATCAGAGACTGATTGAATAAGTCTGTAAATCTGTGTAACTGATGATCCCTGGAGAGGAATGGAGTGAAATCAGCTAAATTTGTAACAACAGGAACTCCTAGATAGACTTTAATGAAACGATTAGTAAGTAATGGCTGGATGTACACCTAGAACTGATTATCATTTGAAGTCAGCATTAGCAAACACTAAAAACTAATAACTTAGTCAGATTGACAAATACTGACCAAAGATTTGTTTTGTTAGTAGCTGAGAGTTATCTCCAACACACACTCTGAGCTCTATACATTGTCTATTAGCAAAATATCTAATCAGCTACAGGACTGATTTTAATAAAACTTCCAGAAAGTAGTCATTACAGGTACATCTAGAGCTGATTAACCTTTGGACTCAACCTAAATCAAGATGGCCACCACAGCTAACCGGCAGTACAAATACAAAAACAGCTACAGTAGATCTATAATTAGCTAGAGTTTCTTAAGTAAAGGTTTAATTACAGGTATGTATCTGTTCACTAAAGGTAGACTAATCAGATTCATAAATGAGGCGTTAAAGGCACACTATGCAGGTTTGGCTTGTTTTTAGCACCCCCTAGTGTCCGTTTTAAGTCACTGTCGTAAAAACGTTAGCTTCAGAAACACCTGAATCTAAATGTTGACATTGCTTTCACCTGGAGAAAAACACTCCGGCGCTAGCATAACAGCTAGCCACATTGGGTTAGCCCAGTGGTTCCCAATTATTTTCTGTCGTGCCCCCCTTTGGGGTAAGGAAAAAATTTGCGCCCCCCCCCCCGAACTGAAATCTGATCTAGAACCAGAGAACATTTAATTATTTATCTGTAAAAACCACTGGATGGTTTCTGGCATCACAAATATGATTATCAAATTAAGAAATGAGCTTCAACACTAAAACTATTTCAAAGTTTAGTTCATTAACTTTTTCAAAGCTTTTTTATTAATTGCAAACATTAGCTGTCCACTACTTCAACATCGAATTCTTTTTCAAAACCTCATTTTAAACAATTTTTTAACCAGACTAGCGATGTTCTTCAACTTTTCTTTTTAAAAAGTCCAGGGGCGTGTTAATATAACTGGGGTGTGAAGCTTTAGCTTGTTAGGTTTCATTCTGTCAGCTGCCGAGGTTTTTAGGCAGAAAACACAAACAGGCCTGTCTTTTTCTTTTGCAGGCTACCATCACTACTGGCCTCTTGTGTAGGAGTAGGAATTGATAGGTTTTTATCAATATTAATGCCATTGTTGATTCTGCTTATTGATCAGATTCCTTATCAATTCTTGAGTTGTTGTTAAGCGGCAAAAAAAGTTCTACTCAGTCTTCTGCACCACAAGCAACCATGGTGTGATTTGTGTGTGTTTAAATTTTTTTTCACGTACTAGGATAAATTAAGTTATTGCTGAATAAAACAAGAACTACAGAGAGGTTCGATTGTTGATTGTTGACAAAAACCGGGTTATTGTTCTGTCGGACCAGAGAGAGGTGTATAAAAGTCTAAGTTCTCCGTGGGAAAGATTACTGACCAGCACATTTGGGGAAAAACGGAAACAAGAGAATCGTTAAGAAGAATTGTTAAAGTTGGAGGTGAACAATTCTGATGGAACTGGTTTGCTGGAACCGGTTCTTGATTCCCACCCCTACCTGTGTCTCTACTGTTTTTCTTTTCACAGTCATAAACTTCTCTATCTCTACTCTCTGTACGCTCACTCGTGTTTGCCTGTCTACTTCTGCTGTGTTAAAAGGGAAGCCTATTGATTAGATTGAACGCTGCTGCCACCTAGCGACTGGGGGTGGTTTAGCATTCCATTATGAAGAAAATGTGCTAAAAAAATAATTAATTCTCCTTCATCCCGCGCCCCCCCCCCCCCCCCCCC